>OX336892.1:1080000-1082500 GCA_946959425.1 Argyrosomus regius | reverse complement strand
GACAGTGTCATGATGACAGTCAACATATATAAGAACGGGACTATCATGGTGCAAGGAAACCGCAAGCAGTTTGAGATTGACTTCAGTCTTATAAAGAAGAGGGCCCAACAGGAGAAGTCTGCCCCCACTGTCAACACCCACACCCTGCCAGACACAGACACCACCCCTACTTCCAGCTGCCCTACTAGGGAACAGCCCCCTCAGGAAAATGAGCCCACCAGCCCAGAACAGGCCAAGGACTCCCAGCTGAACCACACCATCAATGATATGAAGGTGAAATTCACAGAGCTGGAGAGAGAGCTTGTACAATTGAGTACCTACCTACTGCCTTCTGCTAACAACATCACAGAAGAATCAGAGAATCAACCCCCCACCACAGAGCCCCACTCGCTCATTGAAATAAGAGACAGATTCACACAACTAGAGATCAGACGAGTGGAGATGGAACACACAATCGTCACACTCCAATCTGAGCAGACAACAGCCGAAGACAAGAACAAACCCCCACTCAGACCAAGTGACACAGAGGGGAGAAAGGCCTATCTGCTCTCTGGGCTGAGGTAAAACGGCTCAAAGAAAATGAGGAGTCTTCAATGAAGGAGAGGAGGCGGCTCTGGGCTGAGGTCAAAAGACTGAAGGACAATGAGGAGGCACTGAGGCAGGAGAAGAGGCAACTCAGAGAAGAGGTGCAGAAGCTCCAAGACGAGATGAAAACGTTAACCAGTGTACAACCCATGAGAGCACCGCCTACCACCCTACAAGAAGCTGCAGAGGAACAACAGGACGCAGACGACAGTCCCAGCCAATCAGCAACACCACCAAGCCAAGACACACAAACCCAAGAGACCCCTCCTCCAACAAACAACACTACCATACCTACAGAAAGCAGCCCAACCCAAAACCCACAAATTGTTCTCCTCATAGACTCAAATGGGAGATATGTTGAAGAGACAAAACTTTTCCCAAACCACAGAACTGCAAAACTCAAGTGCCGCAATACCAGTCATGCCATGGAGCTATTGACGGAGGATCACCTAGGGTCCCCCAGCCATATCATCATACACACCGGCACAAATGACCTGAGAGCACAGGGAGAAGAGGTGGCAAAGTCTATCAAGGGGGTGATAGAAAAAGCCTCTTCCACATTCCAAATGCAAAGGTAGTCATCTCCACCCTGCTACCCAGATGGGACTTCCATCCCGCTCTCATTCAAAGGGTAAATGCACAAATCTCCAGAGATTGTGCATTAAAGCCAAATATTTATGTGGCGCCCCATCCCACCTTAGACCTGCACAGCCTGTATGACCAAGTACACATCCTCAAGGCAGCAGTCCCAACTTTTGCAAAGACACTGAAGGACGTCGCACTCAACCGCAGACCAATCACATCCCACAGGAGCAACAGACAGATGAGTTCCCCACCCAGGCCAATAATCAGAGGACCTATTCCCCCCAGAAGACACCCAGCTGCACCTTGAGGACCTGCCCCACCTGGAGGACACCCCACCTCATCTAGACGACCTGTCCCACCTGGCGGACACCTCACTTCATCTAGACGACCTGTCCCACCTGGCGGACACCTCACTTCATCTAGACGACCTGTCCCACCTGGAGAACACCCTACTGCATCCAGACGACCTACCCCACCTGGAAGACACCATGCTGCACCCAGAGGACATCCTGCCGCACCCCAGGCCAGGCCCACTTTCCCTTCACCAACCCCATACCACACATATGCACAGGTTGTAAGCAGAGCAAGCCCCAACTCTTCACCTGACAGAGCCCCACCCTGTGATCTGAGCATACACGAGATGCTCAGTGAGCTCTACACAATCATCGTCCAGGCTTAAAAACTCTGGAACAACTACACCATGAAACATGGAACGAAAATCCATCACTATTTCATCCTGGAATATATAAGGTCTGAGGTCAACTGCCCTTGGCCTCAAGAGCAGGAACCCAGACTTCACCAAAGAAATCAAAAATACAGACATTATTGTCCTACAGGAGACATGGCACAGAGGAGATGGTCCAACTGGCTGTCCTGTAAACTACAGAGAGCTTGTAGTACCATCCTCCAAATTAACAGAAATCAAACAGGGAAGAGACTCAGGAGGTATACTAATATGGTACAAATCTGAATTGACCCACTCCATTAAGGTAATCAAAACAGGAACCTTTTACATCTGGTTAGAAATAAATAAAGAACTCACATCAACTGAGGAAAATATCCTCTTATGTGCCACCTACATTCCCCCAAATGAATCCCCATATTTTAAAGAGGACATGTTCTCCATCCTAGAGGAAGAAATTAACCACTTCCAGGCTTATGGTCACATTGTAGTTTGTGGAGACCTGAATGCCCGGACAGGCCGAGAACCGGACACCCTGAGCACCCAGGGGGACAAACACCTTCCAGGAGGTAGAAACATCCTCTCCCCAATATGCCCCCCCAGGCATAACTACGACAAAACAACAAACAAACATGGGACACAACTCCT
>OX336892.1:945000-1075000 GCA_946959425.1 Argyrosomus regius | reverse complement strand
TGATCAGCCTCACATTGTTTCTGACTAATTATTAAAGTCCTGGCCTTTACACAACTCAAGCAAGTTTCAAGTAATTGACTGTCACACTGTAGGGAAATGAAAGGAAGCTGGAATATAATCTGTATGCATGTTTGTTTGACATGTCCTGAATTGAAAGGCAGCAACAAGCTCAATGAGACTGCAGCAGTGATATGATATGTGTGTTCACAAAACAGGAAGTTTCAGGATAAGAGAAGAACTGGTTGGTTTTGCTCCCATCATCACTGATGAGTTGAGCTTCAGTGGCAGGATACACACGGACAGTAACTGGATATACAGTAAATGTTGCTACTTTTAACTTATTAATAACAGATGACAACCAATGTGTATCACTGAATATGTGTAATTCTGTCTATCATCATGCTAAAAGAACATGACATTTACTGCTGATTTGGTCCTAGCCTCAGAATAAATGGACTTAACTTTCCTCAGAGGTTTGATCTGTAAATTCAGAGAAGGAGAAGAGCTGCAGGAGACATGTGTTTGTGTGTGTGTGTGTGTGTGTGTGTGTGTGTGTGTGTGTGTGTGTGTGTGTGCGTTGTTCAACAAGCAGAAATTATATTTCCCATGGCTGTCTTGTCTCTGTCCAGCTGTCGCTGCCAGGCTATGTGTCCACACACACACACACACACACACACACACACACACACACACACACACACACACACACCGAACACGTTGAGCAGCAAAGTCACAACCAGGCAATAACAGGCTCATATAGACCACAACCTAAACTCTCTCCTCTCTCCTCGCTCATTTCTTCTACTTTCCACAGCACACATGCACACACATTCATACATACAGACCTGCTTTTCCTTTCTGAGTCGTCTAAAGTAAAGATCTTAACAGGATCAAAAATGTATTCCTGAACCCTAAAAAACCTGTATCCAAACCAGATCCATTAAGCATTAGAAAGACGGGACCCAGATCCATGCAGAACTGAACCCAATCTGAATTTTAGGATTTTCGATTTTAGGATTTTTTTCACAGATTTGAGCTGTGGCTCAGGAGGTAGAGCAGGTCGTCCACTAATCAGATGATCGGCGGTTTGATCCCCGGCTCCTCCAGTCTGCATGTTGAAGTGTCCTTGGGCAAGATACTGAGCCCCAAATTACTCCTGAAGGCTGTGCCATCTGTGTGTGAATGGGTTAGGAGTGCTGTTTGATCACAGGTGAATTCATGATAGCTACTTCAACTTAGGGGAAGTCCTGCTATTGTGTGCTGTTCCACTGAACTGTTTTTAGGACACTAAGGCATCGTAAGTCCACCTTTGTTTTTCCTGCTGTGACAGGTCAAAATGTCTGCTGTGCACTCAGTCCATTAAGTCATTTGTTTGCTTAACTGACATGACACTTTGTCTTTATCCAAATACAGAGGTATTTATCCAGTGAATAAATAAAGGTGGTTCCCGTTCACACTCAATCCAAGTTTGATGTGATGGCCAAAGAGCAGCTCCACTGGAGCCATTGAGAGTTAAGCAACTTGCTCATGGGTAACAGGTAGTAATAAAAGAAAAGACCTACATGACATAGACGTGCAGTCATTGAGGGAGATGTCAGAGGGTACCACATGGTCAGGCCTCCTGAGCAGCTTTGAGGTTTGGAGCCCTGCTCACCAAACCTAGG
Source organism: Argyrosomus regius (assembly GCA_946959425.1). Taxonomy (NCBI): domain Eukaryota; kingdom Metazoa; phylum Chordata; class Actinopteri; family Sciaenidae; genus Argyrosomus; species Argyrosomus regius. The sequence goes on along the minus strand of OX336892.1, from coordinate 1,073,336 downwards.
TGAACTCTCCAGACAGCACATCTCCAGCTACCACTCGTGGTCTGTGCTGGACTTAAACTACCCTCTGGTTTTCAATCCGTCCCTACGGGCAGAAAAGTGCAGCTTTTCACTTTCCCCAACCAGTCACTCTAACCTTTCCTTTGTGCAATATAGGAATTATGAATTACTTATATAGTTCTATTCTTTACAACAGTATGATCTACTTTTGGTTGCTGCTTCTCTGAGTTGGTGATTTGTTGTTACAGCAGCAATAAGATTTCATCAAATCAAATCAAATCAAATTTTATTTGTATAGCCCAAAGTCACAAAACACATTTTGCCTCTGAGGGCTTTACAATCTGTACAGGGAGTGACACCCTCTGTCCTTAGACCCTCGGTTTGAGTGAGGAAAAACTTGCCCACAAAAAACCCTTTTAACAGGGAAAAAAGTGGAAGAAACCTCAGGAAGAGCCACAGAGGAGGGATCCCTCTCCCAGGACGGACAGACGTGCAATAGATGTCACGTGTACAGAACAAATCAACACAAACATATTGTACAATTACAATGAATGATAAAATGACAATGAATTACAATGAATGATAAAATGATTACAGTAGCAGTGGAACCTGTGATAGAGATAGAGAGACACAGATGCACAGCAGCAGTAAATCATTAATTAACTATAAACTGTGATGGAGAGTTTCATCCCAGACATCTTCCTAGCCATCCATCCCTTACTCTTGTGCGCTCCTATTCCCAAGCCCTGCAGCATCTTCTGCATCATACACACTGCTCTCATCATCTTTCTATATTCTTTTTCCATTATTTTGTCTTAGAGTCAAATTCTGCTGTGGTGTGCCTCACTGAGCACTGAGAGCCTTGGGAAACAGCTGCTTGGTCTGCAAACATCTCCAGAGTATATTTTTGATCATGTGGAGCTACATGTCTCTACAAATAAGACTCATCCCACAGTTTCTAGTGCTTATTTTTGAACATGCCCACAGTGTGGCTATTTCTGTTTTTGCAAGTACAAATCATGTAACTGACAAGGAGAAAGGATGAGTTTTCACCACGCAGTAAGGAGCTTCACCAGGAGGTTCATGCTATCAGCCATGTTCCAGAAACAAAATAGTTATACAGTGTTCATAATGCAGCTGAATACTTTGAATTAAGATCGTTGGATTTTCATGGAATTCTCAACAAAATACTCAACGCCCATAGTCTACTCTTGTGTTATGTACTAAACTAAAAATGCTGAAGCTCATCAACTTGCACTGGTCTTAGGTTTGTTCTTTGAGCTTCAGCTTTGTTCACTGGTTAACTAACTGGCTAACTGACTGACTGTCTCGCTCACTGACTGGCTGACTGACTGTCCACGTTGTGACCCACATATCCACACAGTACCTCATAGAACAACGCAGTGACTGAAATTTACCCCCAGGCCTCCACTGAACTAGATCAATCAGATCTGTTCTGACACACAGAGAGAGAGAGAGGGAGGGAGAGAGAGAGAGAGAGAGAGAGAGAGAGAGAGAGAGAGAGATAGTGACCATAAACTCATATACTCAGTGACCATGAACTCGCCATTGAAACTGGTCGCCATGAAAATAAATGGCTAGAAAGAACAAAGAGAATCTGTATCCACTGTGACACAGGAGAAGTAGAGACAGAAACCCACTTTCTCACACATTGTCCCAAATACAAAGAAATTAGAGAAGAATTATTTCCCAAATTTAAAGAAAAAATCCCAGACATCCTCACCCTCCAACAAAACAAAATAATCCCAATCCTTCTGGGAGAAGACAGCTGTATGGTAGAACTGGAGCAGGAGAATACATCACTGCATGTCACACATTAAGAAATGTTTCAGTGTAAGACTGTTCCTCATTTATTTATGCCAAAATATTTATTGTTTATTGATAAAAACTATTGTACTACTTATCACTATTCTCATTATCACTGATTATTTTATTGTTTATTACTTTACACACACCCACCCACAGACATGCATACACACACAGACACACAATTCTTTTCTTATTTTATCCTTAAGTTCTGTTCTATCTATGTATATATTAACTTATGAAACGTGTTTTGTTTTGTTTACTCTTTATGCTTTAGCAACAAAGTCTGTATGACATTCATGCTAATAAAGCTAATTTGAATTTGAGAGAGAGAGAGAGAGAGAGAGAGAGAGAGAGAGACTAAAAAAATGTGGAGAAAATTAAGAAATAATGCATTTCATCTTTTCTCCTCTTTCTGTTTCTTCAATTCAATTAAAATTGTTTTATTGGCATGAAAGTCAAGCACATTTTCTGCGTGTGTGTGTATCATGTAACATGTATCAATATCGTGTGTCATCAATAAAGAAATAATAATATATTAATAGTCACAGTCTGACCTGTGTCTGCCAGTCTCTACAGCTAAGCTGTGATCACCTTCACCATCTTTGTATTTATTTGATTCTCAGCAGTCAGTGGTGTTGAGTGTGTTGCTCAACACCAGTTATGAGCATGTACATTATGATTTCTATGGACATACTCTAGCCTTCAGTAATGTGTAATGTGTAAACCTACATCATATTTATGGACAACCATTTTGAAGCCTCGAGTTTGGCATCTTAGTTTTCTTAGCCAGAAATGACCTTATTTGGTCAAGAGGGTGGTGACACATTGTAAGTCGGGCTGTGCTTTGTTTTTTTGTTGTTTTTAAGAAGGACAAAATGTCAGCCTTCTTCTTCAGGTCATGGCTTTTCTGGTTTTACAGCTAAACAGTAACTAAAATCTGTTTCTGAAAACATTTGAGGTCCACTGCTGGTCCAGGCTGTGGTCATCTGCACTGTAGTATTTCATTTCATAGGGCCAACCTGGTTTGGTTGATTAAGTTGCTGCATTAATAGCTAATCTCATTGCTTAGTCATGTTAGTGACCGATTATATTCTGAGATCATCATTGGTGGAAGGTGGAAGTAAATGGTACTAGCGCCTTCCTAGTCTTCTGACCACTCAAGGCACTTTTACACTACATATCTTATTCACCCATTCACACACATTCATACACTGATGGCTGCACATCAGACTCAAACACGGATATAACATTGGGAGCAATTTGGGGTTCAATACTTTACCCAAGGACACTTTGACATTCAGATTGGAGGAGAAGATGGAACTGTTGATCAGAGCACAGCACATTAAAAATGCAACTCCCTGTGTAGCCTAACTAGGACAAAACTCCTAACCTATGTACTGTAGACAAAAGTCAGACAGTTAAAACATGACCAACAATAAATAAAAATGTACAATGGACATCAAGGCAGGTTGTAACAAGCACTGTATAGAACAGCTATAACTTGCACAATCTTTGGGAAATCTTTGCACATCATGTAGCAAGCATGCACACACATGCTGTCGGTCTGAGTCGGTCTCACATTTTGCCGGACTCATGCTGGTGGTCAGACTTTAAACCCCTACAGATAACACCACAAATACTATACGCCCAGAACTAGTCAAAGGAAGCTATTATGTCTAGGAAGCCAACATTCAGTTCCTTTGACTCTGGTTACCACAGCGTTGAGATAGGCTGGCACCTACTGTTCTCAACCAAAGTCTAAAAACTACTACTGCAGAGGACCTCAAGGCCCACACGTGACCCCATGTAACCTAAGGATAGAAAAAACCAAAACACTGATGAGCAGTTGGCACCTTGCATGGCAGCTAATGCCATCAGTGTATGAATGTGTGTGAATGGGTAAATGAGATAAGTAGTGTAAAAGAGCTTTGAGTGGTCGGAAGACTAGAAAGGGGTTATGTAAGTACAGTCCATTTACCATTTAACAAGGACTAAATGGTATGTTTGTTGTTTCATGTCATGTCATGTTTGATGACATGAAGAAGTTCACTCTAGATCTTTAGAAGAGTTGTTGGCCAAAAAACAAACAAAAAGATATGATTATTCTATCAAACTTTATTTGGATCAAAATTAAACTCAAAACTAGTTCCCATTCAGTCGGACTGTTATGTCAGTGCTGTTATTTCCTGTTGTCAAATGAATAGTTTACGAAAGATAAATGGTACTACCTAATTTCTTATCAGGATCAGGCGCTCCGGCGAAAACAGCAAAAAAACGCCATGCAGGAGAGAGGTTGAGCCAGATCCAACTTTTCGGAAAACTGAGCCCGACGTCAGACTCCGCAAGCCAATCAGTCAAACATCAGTCAAAAATCGGTCAAACCTCCATGCAGCCTGAAATGTCTCTGAAACTTTGGGTGCGGTCGAACAGTCAATTTTGCTTAGGAACCTTCCTAACTGAGTGAAATGACCCAGAAGTATTAACGTAGCTGCCATAATAAGAGCTGTTTGAACTGTTTAGGAAAGGAGTTCAATGCTTCCTTTTTTATCTCCTTTAGCATAGGAAACACCGGGCCATCCTTTACCAAAGGAAAGGAGGTAATGCTGTCCTAGAATTCCTTGCAGCAGCGACAAAAAAATCGATGCAATGTTCAGTCATTCACAACCAGACATTAAAAAACATCAGTGTATTTAAACAGTGTGATGCAGACTGCAGCAGAGAGAGCGTGTGAATATGAACATACGTGTTGACGTGATGTAAAACTTTGATCATGAAGTGTGTTCTGTTGTTGACTGTAGAGCTGCGTTCACACACAGAGTAAAAACTGTTTGTTTGTACCATTGCTGATTAATCATATATCTTTGCCATAACTTGCTAATATGTTTCTATATGAGTGGACAGGAGGGTGAGCGACCATACCAGCGTAACAAACACTTCATCTGACTCTGTGACAGGTGGACAATATTCATTTATTATTTGAATTGTGACGTTGATGATGAAGTCACATTTTTCACCGGGTTGTCCACGTTTATATTTCCTGCATGAAACAACACGGTCAGAGCGCACAGGGAGTATCTCAGATGAGTGTTTTGTAGTCCATCTCCACGTCAATAACATTCGTTGTCGCATGATGACGTAGTCTAGTGTAAGTGCAGTCGGATTCTCTGAACACCGCAGTTGTCTTCTTCTAACTCCTTATGAACTCACCATCACATCTTTCCTTATGACCTTGTGACGTTTTTCATCGAGGTCAAGGAAAAGTGTTTAGGAAAGGACTTAGGAGCTAATTTTTTCGACCGTACCTTGGTACTATCCAGGTGGATTCATGGACTAAACTCTGATAATCTATCTGTGTGTATGTTTCATGTACCAGCTTCTAAATCTGAGTCTGACTCGCAATTTACGCCGCAAAATATAATGACACGAAGAAGTTTAATTTGATTTGTGTCCGATGATTAGAGAGAGAGAGAGAGAGAGAGAGAGAGAGAGACCTTTGGTTGAGAGACATAGAGTAACAATAACAGTGAGCGAGCAGCTGATAATCTGCAATACAGAGAAATAAAAGTTATGTCCTGATTGTTTCACCACAGCGGTTACATTCAGCATGTATAGACACGCTCACAGCAACCAGCCCCAGCTGTTGTGGCCTCTGTGTTAGTAATAAAGAGGATGTGAGAATGCTTAATACATGTTTTACAAAATGTAATAAATCCCAGCATTGTAAAATGAAGCTGCAGCATGTGTCTGCAGCATGTGTCTGCAGCATGTGTGTGAAGAAGATTATTTCGTCACAGAAACTTGAACTGGTTGTTTAACCAGTGTTCTTTATACTGATCTCATTAAACTCATTAAACTGTGCATAATGTTCTGATTAAGTCATGTCGTATCACATTATGAAAGGTAGACGGGATGGATATGAGAATATGTCTACATTGTCAAATGTTTAAATGTGTGGAGTTCTTAGTGGGATAACCATTTTTATCACTGCATTATTGTTCATTTATGTAAATATTTAAATACAGTTGAAATGTCTGAAAGATGAAACTGATTCCAATAAAAGTAACAATATGCACGTAAAAAGTTGTGCTGGATTAAAGACATTATTAAAGATTATTAAAATCTTGTTATTCATCTTAATCCTTAATCTTATTACAGTTAGACACTGAAATAGAATGACTGTTGTACATGCTGATTTAAGAAGATTTGGAGTGGTCTTTCTTTAGATGTGATGGCTAAACTTTCCATTGGTGTTTTGTCACCTCCATACAATAGCATAACACCCTCCAGCCATGTTAAAAAGTCACTTTTCATCCAACCAGTCATAAAGCATCCTACTTAATGATAACAAATCTCCAGGACAGCTCCAAATGTCACCATGATAAAGCTGTGTATGTGTGTGAAATGGGAGTTCAAGTAGTGTAAAGCCTTATCTGTACACTACAAAAAAGATGAAGTAGTGCTGAAGTAGTAGTTGTAGAGATTTTTACATTTTTACATTTTACGTCTTACATTGAATTTAAGATGATCAGTGAATCATTACATCAGTATACTATCATAAGAAAGCTGCTCGTGTTGTGCTTACACTGTGAATGCAACAAAGTTTAAAGAGTTCTCCAGGAGAGACAGTCAAAACTGGAGTAGCAGATGGACACACTGGATCAGCTCCCCTACGAATAATTATATGACCTCTAATAATGAATCAAATAAGTTAAAGAGTAATTGTAATATATATTGAAAGAACAAAGCAGCCATATTACTCTGGCTTATCAGATATTTCAGTTTATTTGTGATCTGTTTGTGTTGGTTGTCATGTAGGTTTTATGGTAAACGATGTAAAAGTGTTATATATTATGTATATTCAATATATATAATAAATAACACTTTTTACTATGGACATCTAATGTTAGTTAATATAATTCGCGGTTTTATGAGTTTTATATTATTATTGAGTTTTGTTCAGCTCTACAAAGTTCACTGCTTTCGCTCTAGGACAGTAGTAATGTTATGACAAGGCTTCTGGGATGAGAGTTTTCCAGGAGGGTCCAGAAGTTCTCCTGCAGCTACAAATATCAGACAGCAGTCTGCTTACCAAGTGGCAGGGGTCATACAAGATTACAAAAACAGGAACAGTCGCATATGAACTTTTTGCCAGGCCACCAGAAGACCATGAAGTATTCTATGTAAATCTTCTGAAAGAGTGGGTAGAGTAACTAGAGCAATCTGCTTCCTCATGGGCATGTACAAGTTAAATGAGAAGCTTCAGTGTTCTGAGGTCAGGTTGAAACACCTCTTTGAACATCAGAATGGGAAATACTAACTTCCTAACAACCCTTGACCTCTGTCAAGTTTTGAGAGGAGCAGAGGACTACATAGAAACATTGACATTGTTATCTTCATTATCATCAGCTGGACCTGGGAGGAGCGTGCAGCATCTTGCTGATGACTTTCAATGCAGAATGCTGTTCTGGTCAGAGAGATATACTGTGAGTGTGAGAGTTTTACGACTTTGACCTTTGACCTAATGAGGGGTTAAACTGGGGTCATAAAGATAAGTTCAGAGGAAGTTCCATTAGAATGTTTTGAAAATGGGGTGTGTACACACACACACACACGCATTCTGTGGTTCGTTATTTTTATCAGCGTTTATGGTCTCCTTCCCCTTCAAGTCATGTTAATGAAGGCTCTGTTATTGTCTGTACCTATTAATGGTAAACCCGTCCTCTACGCCACATTGAAAAGGGGAGTCAGCCAAGACAGCCAACAATGTCCAAAGCCTTCCGCATCTCAGGGCGAATCTCATCCACACCTGGCACCTTGCCGCCAAGGAGCTTTCTGAGTACCTTGGCGACTTCTGCCAGAGATATGGGTGTATTCAGGGTAGTACAGCCATAAGCTGCAGGGTGAGGCTTCCTCCAAGGTCTTCAGGCTCTGCCTCCTCCACAGATGATGTGTTGGTTGAGTTCAGGAGTTCCTCAAAGTGCTCCTTCCACTGCCCAACAATAATCCCAGTCCGGGTCAACCCGGCTATACACAGCCTGGGCCAAGCCCTGCTTCCCCTTCCTGAGTCGTCGGATGGTTTGCCAGAACTTCCTTAAGGCCAACTGAAAGTGCTCCATGGCCTTACCCAAACTCCTCCCACAACTGGGTTTTTGCCTCCACGATTCCTGAAACCTCAGCCCTTCTATCCACCCGTACCCGTCTGCTGCCTCAGGAGACCCCTGGGCCAACCAAGCCCGAAAGGCCTCCTTCTTCAGCTTGACAGCCTCCTTCACTGCTGGTGTCCACCAGCTGGTTTTTAGGTTGCCACTACGACTGACTCCGAACATCAGTCACAGCAGCTCTGTAAGATGGAATTAGGACAATGGCATTTAGACTGAATTAAAAATTGGTTGGCTGATAGCTATACAGTGGCATCAGCCATTTCTGTTGTGAGACATACAAACTGTCTGCCTGTGCATGTGTATGAGGTTATAAGGCAGCATTTATAATGATCGGTGCAACAAAGTACATTTATAGAACTTTTTTTCACAAAACCTCTCTAACATCTAAATGTTGGCTGTGCTCTTTGGTCAGCCTGCCACCAAAACATCATTTTATTAGAGCTCATTGGATAATTCCATCAGTCCACTTTCTGTCTTGTCTTCTGACCGTGAGAATGGTCCAATATCGATACGTCATTAGAACATTATTATTCAGGTTTCAGCTACACAAACTCATCCGTTCCCTCTCACATTGTTTATATTTCAGCAGTGTGCGTATGAATGCTATCTGAAGCTGAATGCTGTCTTGTACTTTATTTTTAGCCTCCTTGAAACTGTTCTCATCATCTGCAGAGCTGCATATTGTTCCTCCATTATCACAGCATTTATCCACACATTAATGCACATTAACAACATAGACATGACACAGCAACTGATCCATACAAATGATTCCAAAAATAAACACACATCACTGTTTATTCTTTAGGAAATAAGATGACACAGATTTAACACTGTGGAACTCACGGTGGATGGTTTTTAAAAAACGATCAAAACTGAACTGATAAATCATCTTTTTTGTTCCACTCCTTCTTTTCCTCATCAGAATGTGGTGCTTAGATTACCCACAATACAACTTGTCTAGACCTACTCGACTGTACAGATTTGGGGAAGTAGGTACACACACCTACTACTTGACACCCTTGGTTGTAGGTTGGCTAGGTTTGGACACAAAAACTACTTGGTTAGGTTGAGGAACACATCATGGTTTGGATTAAAATAAATATGTTAATCCAGGAAGTTACTTCAGCTTGATTTACTAAAGTGGCCATATCAATGTGGCTCAGGAGGCAGAGCAGGTCGTCCACTAATCAGATGATCGGCAATTCGATCCCCGGTTCCTCCAGTCTGCATGTCGAAGTGTCCTTGGGCAAGATACTGAACCCCAGTGTGCGTGTGTATATATATATATATATATATATATATATATATATATACTGTCATATCCACCTACCTCATGTACAGAACACAACCGGTTGTAGAAACCATATTTATTCCATCATCAGTCCTCTACCAGGTCTACAAATGTCTATAGATAGATACACATATCTATATATATCTATATTTATGTGTGTGTATATATATATGTGTGTGTGTGTGTGTGCGTGTGTGTGTGTGTGTGTGTGTATGTGTGTTTTAAATATGTATATAGTTATTTTTTATGTTTTTAATGTTTTTATGTGCATGTCTGTGCCTACCTGTCATGTCCCTTGTCTTTTAAACTGAACAACAATTGAAAGCAAAGTGAACCGGAGTCACTGTGTACACACACCTGGCCAATAAAGTGATTCTGATTCTGATTCTGATTCTGATTCTGGTATTCACCAGATTCTGTAATTACACAGGGTTTCTAATGGAGGGTTAATAGCACCTCCTTCTGGTCATTGTGTTAAACTGCACATGGCACCTCTGGCAACCCCAAGGATTCACTATGAAAATTAATTTTGTATAATTACTATGTTTTTCTCTTTAAATTATTTAATTTTAATTATTTATTAGTTAAAATCTTGAGTTATATACACAACAATTTCTCTGCTCATGTCTTTTTGTCCAATATTTTCATAACTTTCTATTCTTTTCCTCTCGGTCCTCACAATTATTTCACAATAAATCTCTCATTCATTCCAAATCACATCCAGGAAACTCCCCATCCAGAGGCTCTTCTTCCTCTTCTTCTTCTACTGCTGTGGACAGCAGCACCGAGCGTCAGCTGCAGAAGAAACAGCACACCAACAGCAGTGCTCTTTGTAATCTGGACTTTTCCTCCTATGGTTCAGCTCCACGCTCTCCCAGCACCTTACCTCGAAGCCATGCCACTGCTGCCGGTGCCTGCAGCAGAGACAGTCAGCTGGACAGCCAGCTGATGCAGCACTCAGATGTGGAGAGGAAGAAAGAGGTGTTCATGGACCACCTTAGACAGAAGTATCCTCACCAAGCCGCCATTATCATGGGACACCAGGACCGCGTGAAGAAACAGGTGAGATTTAGAGCTGTGCTTCCATGCATTAGCTATCAGTGTTGAACAAAACAAATGTAGAGCAGGTCCTGAAGGAACACTTCACATCAGATGCAAACCTTTATCGCTGCAATCCATTGCTAGTTAAAAAAATTCTATTCTATTTTTACGCTGATCAATGGAAAAAAGGTCTCAAGATGCTGGCCCATTTGTTCCAATGAATGCTGTTCACTGGTCTCGGAGTGGCTATAGTGGCACTGACTAAGTCAAAGTGGACAACACTGAAATTCAATACACCTCTTCATTTATTACAGTTTACTAGTTTGTGCTTATGATAACCATTATCATTCATTACCTTTACTATACTTCGATTTAAGCATCACCTGATTGAAGACTCACCCATTTTGCATACAGACAAAGATTGTGGTGTACGCGCTCATCCCTAGTGGAAGTGATCCAGACCATCACAGGCTAAAAAAGCAGGAGCATTCCCATCCCCATGTGTGAGGCCACATTGCCTGATGAGCTCAACACATTCAATGCTCACTTTGATCTCCTCAACAAAGAGTCAGCTGTCAGTATCCAGAGTGGCTAGAGAATATAGCTATAGAAGAATCCTGCTGAGAGGGAATATGATTAAACATCCTTAACACCCCTGAACACAAACATGAACATCCCTGGTCATACACAAGAAGCTAGTTGATGTTGATGAGAAACTGGTTCTCCAGCACATCAAAGACAACATACTAGCCAGCCGTGACCCTAGCTCACCAGCTGAAAATGAGGAATTCCACTGAGAGTGTCCCGACAGGGAACTTCAAGAGTGCTTCATTCAGCTGAATGTACAATAGGTAGTGCTTTATACCCTGACCAAAAGACCAGATGCTGCAAAAATAAGGCTAGGAGAATCTTCAAGGATCCAAACTATGAGAAGAAGGTTCTGGATACACCAGACCAGCAGTGAGAGGCTCAGGAAGAGCTTTTACTCCTCAATCACTAGGATCCAAAGGAAGACACTGCCTATTTATTCCTGAATGCTATTGTTGTTGTTGAATTGAAGATGATTCATGTGATGTTGTCATTTTGCGATATTGTGAGTTCAGCTGCGTTTTCAAGGTTGCACCGCCTGAGGCTCCCCAGGCTTTGTGCTCAGTTCATGCATGACTACAAGACTAGGTGACTAGTTTGCAGACAACACCACCACTGTCTGCTGGATTTCAATCAACAATGAGAATTCATAACGAGGAAATCAACAATCTTTGTTGGAATCACAGAGAACTCCATTCTTACAAAGAAAGCTCAGAACTGACTGTATTTCTTAATGTTGACCAGTCACCGGTGAATTGAATTGCCTGTGCAGAGCTCAGTAGATATGAAAAGCCACTCTATGAAAAGCTATACAAAAGTATTCACTGTTGGGTTGCACAATTAATCAAATATTAATCCTGATTACAAGTTTGACTTTCCACAATTAAGTGTACGTGATCGACTGCAGTACTGATGTTTAAAATGCATGATCTGCTCATAGAAAACTCAAATCAAGTGCCAGGCTAGCAACCAGGCATGATCGATGTTTGAGGCTCTTTCCAGAATTCTCCTTACCATCCCATTTTCCAGTCATGTTGGCTGTGCCATCAGGTGTTATCCCAACACACGAATCCTAGGTCAGACATATATTCACATTCATTTCCATTCATTCATGTTGTATAGCTAGCTAACTTTCTCTATGAAGCGGTGGTGGTTGATACAGCCTGAGACCAGAATGAGTTTGAACAGTTTATTGAACAAGAGGACACTGTAGTTCAGTGGCAGGATGGAACCTTGTAGTAAGGGCTTTCAGAACTGTCCCTGCAGACAGTGGTGGTGAGGCTTTCCTGAACACTATACAGAAAAAACTCCAGAAGGCAGGGTGTAGAAACAAGACAGAGCTGGACATTGCAGAGGAAAGGCAAGCAGGGAGAGAAGATCAAAGTTAGCATTTTTACACAGAGCAGACTGAGGATTTTCCCCCCATGAACAAAACAAAGAAGAATTCTTCATGGCTAGTATGTTGTCTTGTACATATAGATGTGAGTATTGCATTACAGCCTGGGTGTAGTGACCCTCTCACAGCAACAGGGATTCCGTTAGGGACATCCTGATATCAGATGACGAACATTGATAACATGTTAATACAAATAAAACTGCAACAATAAAAACATTAAAACACCAGGTAATGAAAGCATGCATTCGTTTTTCTGTGTGAGACAGGAATGGTCTGACTGTAGCAATGTTTCTAATTTGGCATAATGATAATTTCCAATATTTTAAAACTGAGCTCAGAATCAATAGTCCCCATGTCCCTTAATAGTTGAGACCCCTGTTCAGATGTCCACTGTACATGTGTCTCTTATGTGTGGATGATCTTTCTGTCATAATGTTTAGATGAGCCCAGGATACAGTAAGGCTGCATACCATGTCTATAGACACAACATGATGGTAACAGAGCAGACTGCTCTCCCATTCAAAAGAGAAAGACACAAGCTTTCTTGTTGACTTTTTTTTTTTTTTTTTTTTTTGGCTGTAGACATTTTTATTTAATGAACGTTGGCTAATTTAATAAAGAAAAAAAAAGTAAATACAGCAAAATCCAGGTGAAAACTACCTGGGATCACCTGGGAGTGTTGAGGTTGAGCCTTGCTTTGTAGCAGAGAAGTTCTCCTTCTTGTTGACTTTTCAATTACAGTGAGTGTGGATGTCTAATGAATAATGTACATATTAATTATAATCTTGAAGTCTGATAAAAATATGAATGGAATAATCAGTGACACTGGATGGATCTTGTTTTCTTTTGGACTTGTTGGGTGTGTCTTTGCGTGCACAGATCAGAAATAATGCAGCAGTGCCATTAAGGCTACTGTGTTGTTGCAGCTATTATTTTAATGATGTGTCTGAGTGTGGTGAGTCGGTGGGGGCGTCCACTGCACTGAGAGAAGAAGGCTGCTGGAGACACCCTGACTCACTTTAATGAATGACTTGTGCCATGTCATAAAGTTGACAAGTCAGACTGTTCTGCTAGTCAAACTGGTAAAGCCAGCTTTATTTGCTAAGGTGGAGTTTTGTTGTAATAGTACGCAGCAGACAGAGACAGGTAGAGAGAGGCGGAGGTGTTCAGTGTACCTGACACAGCAAAAGCTCCTGAACAGAGAAACAAACGACAAAAGCTGGACAGAAACGAAGGAAAGAAGCTTTGGATTGACTGATTGAGTTAGCTGACATTAGCTGGCACTTTGAACCGACAGCCCGCTGTAAGGTAAGCTCACTGAACATGTTTGAATAGAACTTGAACTGACTGTAAAGAAATAACGTGAGGCCCTCATGCTACATCGAGCGCTCCATTCTACTATTCAATAAAGTTGTGCTTCATCACTCAGGTAGAATAATATGACTGCGTTCTGACGAGTGTTACGTGCAGGTAAACACTGACCCCGCCCCCAGTAACTATTGCTTTATATGTGTGCTGCAATGTGGGATGTGATGGGGACTGCAGTGTAAACAGGCATTGTGAGTGTGCACACCTTAACCACACACTATCTAAGATTATGTTATTTATGTTGTATGCATCCTTCATTATTTTACACACTGATGGCAATGAGCAGCCAAGTGTACCCACTGAAGACTAACATATAAAATCAACCTGACGTTAATGGTCTGCCTACGCGTTCAACGTAGTCTTTATTATGGTGAGAGAAGTGATGCCAACTGAAGGTTGTTTTTATAGTAGTCAGTGCACAATTGGTAGATGACTGAATCCATTCAAAGAGTATGGTTGTGCAACACATACCTTGCATAGTACTGGTCTGGAGGCAGGTGCACTGCTGCTCTGTTGTGCTTGCTCTCTGTATACCTATGAAATAAACTAAATATGAGAATTAGAGCTACAACCTATAGTCAATAAACTGATTAGTTGTCAACTGCTAAAGTAATTATTCATTATTTTGATAAATGATTTATTCATTTGAATAATTTTAAGACAAAAATGTGTCTTTATCCTGTGACAGTAAACAAAATATATCTTTGATATGAAACAAGACACTTCAGGATGTCATTTGGAACAAACAACTAATCAGTTGATTGAGAAAGTGATTGGCAAATTAATCAATATTGGGGGGTCAGTTAGGATCCTAGTGGTCTGAGGGTAGAAGGTCTTCCTGAGCCTGGTGTATCCAAAACCTTCTTCTGCCGTCAGTCTTATTTTTGCAGTGTCTGGTATAGATGTCTTTTAGGCAGGATCTGGGTCTACAGGTTCAATTGTATACACAATGGCATTGCTAGCTAGAAGTCTGAGGACAGAAACGAACGTGCTAAACAAAGCTCAGTGTGGAAACTTACTAACCAATTTATTGTATTTCATTTGATCAGTTTTCAACAATATTTGTAGTTGAGCCTGGACAGACTATGTCATGGAAACACTGTTCCCTCTTGCCTTGGTATTTTGGTGTATAGCAATAAAGATAGAGATAGAAGAACAAGAAGAAGCACTGCAAAAGAATCCTAAACATAGAAAATATACAATAAAAAAATAAAAAATGTGTAATATGTTTTTGAAGTTGAAAAGGCTGGGGTAGCAGCTCACCTGGTAGAGTGTGCGCCCCATGAATCAAGGCTAAAGTCCTTACTGCAGCTGGGCTGACTGCTGTTGGACTAGTAAGTAATATTAGCTGGCTGCTATGTCTTGTGTTGTTGACCTTGTTGATGTTTGGCTGTTAGCAAAGTTGTTGACTCGCTAGTTTTTGATCATAAGTAATGTAATGTGTAAATGTGTAGTATCCATGGAGTGGGATTAGAGTTGGTTTCAGTGGTAGCTCCGGGTCTTGTTGATGAGGCAGCTGCAGTCAGGAGGAAACTGTGGTGTGAGTTCTTGGTCTTGACGGACTGCTACTTGAGTATTTATGTGGGCTGTAAACCAATTGGCATTTTCTGAGGTTGGTAACTGTAATGAACTTCTTCTCTGCAGCAGACTCTCAGGTGCTCCTCATGACAGCCAGTTTCACCATCAAACCATTTGATGGTTTTCGTGACTGTACTTGAAGAAGCATCTGGATTGACTGACCTTCATGTCTTAAAGTAACGATGGGATGTTCCTTATACATCATGATACTATCACATGATCAGCTTCAAAAATGCTCTGCACTGGCTCAGCATTTTTCAACCACTGATCATGGGGAGGGCAGTACACCCAACTAGGTGAAGCATGACCACCCTCAGTGGTTTGCACCATTTTAACTCTCTTTCCCCCAAGCTCAACGTCATAACACGACATTAAAAACATACCATGATCAGGAAAAGTAGTCCATGGAGACGTACGAGTAGTCAGGTTGAGCTTTGTGAATGGGCACATAGTTTAGGAACTTTGCTTGCTAAATCCAATGCTAACTGTTCATGTACGTAGCTATGTCAGGCATATACTGGGCATAAGCAGCAGTCACTGCTTAGCAACAATAAATCCCATCATATTGATACATGGAAATACTGATTTGTTTTTGGTGAAGAATCACTTTGCACCTCAGCATTAATTGTATGAAGTCTTGATCTTGCTGGCATGAACATTTGTTTCTGAACTGTACACTGTCATTTTACATTTTACACTAAGGTGCAAACTAAAACATATTACAGTGTTTTGAACTGATTGATTGATGGCCATGTTTTCTTACACACACACACACACACACGCACACAGGCCTCAAATACACACATGCCAGAGTCATGTGTCCTGTGTGTCATGAGCTGAAAGGAGCCTTTGTATAAGCAAATGTGACAGCTATCTTGAAGTTGATGTAAAAATGTGCTGGCATGTACTGAAGCAGAGTGTGTAGTGTTCTACAGCTGGTAGCAGTAAAGTGTGTGCATGTATAGGTGGTGCAGTGTGTAATGTTGACATGCAGGCCTGGGTGTGTGTGTATTTTGTCTGAGAGCTATGTCAGAAGGCAGAGTAAATATACATGTTAACAGCTGATGTGAATTCACGTTTGATAGATTTGTTAGTAAGTAAGTATGCAGTAAGTTAGGTCACTGGCTGTGGGAACATTTTCACCACTTCAGCATGACAGATGTTCATTTGCTGTTCATTTGTTTGCTAATTCAACAGTTCACATAAAAATCCTGCAAAAAGTCGCAAGAAGTGTCAAATATCCCCAACTTTTATTTAAGAGTGTACTGTATGGAATCGAGTCAGGACAGTGACTTCAAATTTTGGCAGTGCTGTAGTGAACAAGAAAGTAACACTTATTGCATCCAAGCCAAATCCTCTCTGTAGTTCTCTCACACTCCACTGAATAGAATCCAACTGTGAGCAGTCAAAAGTAAAACCAGTGTACTTGGCTTCAACTGTGAGCTACAGACATGCAAACAATGTTGGCAAGCATCGTGGACGTTACGGACATGTGAATGGTGTGATTTCATAGAAGTGTTCCTCTGTTTGTTATGACTGCAAGTGCACCAAAACCAGTAAAAATGAGTTTATTTTCACACTGGTAGATAGTGGAAGAATGCTAAGGTGAGGGAGGCAGAATCTGAAACGGGAAAGCTGCTGGTGGCTGGATAGTCCTGAAAGGTGAACAAAACCCAAGTTACCAGGAATTATAGCAAGCATAGGTACAGACAAACTGAGTAGAGGCTGTAGATTGTCAGGCGAGAGGATGCGTGAGAGAGAGAGAGAGAGAGAGAGAGAGAGAGAGAGAGAGAGAGAGAGAGAGAGAGAGAGAGAGACTGGGGAGAAGGGGAAAAAGAACAGGAAAATACAGAAGATCTATCCTAACATTGATGTCTGAAAGCAGTGGAAGAAGCACCTGTGATATGGGGTGGCTGTGGCTCAGGATCAGGATAATCAGATGATTGAAGGTTCGTCCCCCGGCTCCTCCAGTCTGCATGTCGAAGTGTCCTTGGGCAAGATACTGAACCCCAAATTACTCCTGAAGGCTGTGCCATAGGTGTGTGAAAGTGTATGAATGGTTAGCTCCTCAAACTGATGAGCAGTTGGCACCTTGCATGGCAGCCAATGCCATCAGTGTATGAATGTGTGTGAATGAGATATGTAGTGTAAAAACACTTTTCAGTGGTCAGAAGACTAGAAAGGCGTTTTATTATATATATTAAGTACAGTCCATTTAGCATTTACCATGATATCTAATAAAATGTTTTCATTACATCCAGGTGGGAAGTTCCCGGCCTTCTGAAAGCCCTCCCAGTGCTGGTGTACTGGGCTTGGCAGAGCAGCAGGACCCTCTGGCTTTAGAGGCCATGTCTGATGGAGAGGTGCTGCCCCCCACAGTCCCCTTCTCAAGGGGCTGTAAAGCTAGGGCAAGTCTACCTGTGAGACGATCGAGTGACTCTCAGACAAGAGAGAGGCCTCTTGGTAAGCACACAATCCCCAATCTAAGAATCCATAGCCACAAACCATGACAACCGGCAAGATGAGAAAGCAGAAAAACTCTGGGAAGAAGTCGGTAACATGCATTAATGAGACATGAATGTGTTCAGATGGAGAGAGAGAGAGAGAGAGAGAGAGAGAGAGAGAGAGAGAGAGAGAGAGAGAGAGAGAGAGAAGATGATTATAGCAGCATAATTAAGAGATGATGTCATGATGGTGTATAAAGTTGTTACTTAATAGATTATCACATGCCACAGATAAATGCTGTAGTTAGTTTGGACCATAAAATATCTGGCTGTGTTGGTTCCTAACCCCTCGCCTGTCTGTGGTGTGACAGGTGTGTTGTACCTGCAGTACGGGGAGGAGACAAAGCAGGTCAGGATGCCGGCTGAGATCAGCAGTCAGGACGCTCTGCGGGTTCTGTTTGTCACCGCTTTCCCCCATCAGCTCACCATGAAGATGCTGCAGTCCCCCAGTATGGCCATCTACATCAAAGACACTAGGCGCAATGTCTACTACGACCTGGAGGACATGAGGTGAGGGCCTTTTTATTATAGTTGAAGAAAACACACAGAGCAAATAAAGAAAACAAAAGCAAACTAAGAAATGCAGCACATAGCACACATGACAACAGCGGCTGTGTTCTCTCCATGTACTGCCCTCGCAGTGTGTATGCTTGTGCACAGCTAGACAGTCAGCTAACGAATGAAAGTCCTTCAATAAACCACAAGGCTTGACTTTTCTCGTCCTTTAATGAAGTCCTCTTTGTTATTTTTCCTCCGTAAAACTGAACATTATTACAGATAGAAACACAACTGTTAAACACTGTACAAGCAAAGCAATGTATAAGTACATTTCAATTAGCATCTCTAATCAATACAAAATGAAGAGTTAGCATCTGCTGAAAGCTAGCAAAGTACATTTTTCGCCAACATAAGAAATGAAGTCTCCATCACACATTCCTCACAAAAATACACAAGCATTTAACAACTGTCTACATAGACAGTAATACTTACAGATAATTATTTTCCAAAACAAAAGCATTGAAAACACTTCAACAATATGATAAGCTGTCTGCTTTGCTCTCCTGAGCTAACTCGGCTCAACTGCACATACAGCGGAAAAACACAACACAGCACAACATACTATACAACATACAACTGGAAATTAAAAAACAGAGCGCTCGCACCAACGCGGTTTCTCTAAACCAAAGAATAGAGCTCTCACTCTGACGCGGTTTCTCACAACCAAGAAATATAGACTTTTTTAGACTTTTAACCTGCTCCATTATTAACTTATTTAACTTAACATGTTTAACATTTTAAGGCAGCACACTCCATTTGCAGTTTGACAGTATGTACAGTCCATCATGTCCCTAAATCCCCAAGTCTTAATTTTGGCTTTTTAAAATGTATTAATAAAACATTATTTTAACATTTCACAGGGATTATTTTTACATTGTTTGTGACTAGTTATGTACGAGGTTGTTCAACAGCCTATAATGTCTGATATCTGTACATTTCTTCATCTTAACAAGCTGTTATGTTTATTGTTTCACAAAGCTTAACCAACCAATAAGGTGAAATTATAAATGGTAAATGGACTGTACTTATATAGCTCCTTTCTAGTCTTCCGACCACTCAAAGCGCTTTACAGTACATATCTCATTCACCCATTCACACACATTCATACACTGATGGCATTAGCTGCCATGCAAGGTGCCAACTGCTCATCAGTTTGAGGAGCTAACCATTCAAACACATTCACACACTGATGGCACAGCCCAAGGACACTTCGACATGCAGACTGGAGGGGATTGAACCGGGGATGGAACCGCCGATCATATGATTAGTGGACGACCTGCTCTACTGCCAAGCCACATTCTGCTTCAGAAATCCACATCATGGTTTCATGAAATTTTTGTCATACTAGTGCACAGATCTACATAATTATATCTTGCATAAGACACCTGTGGCAAGTCTGTTGCCACCGTGGGTGCTCCAGTAATGGACACGACTGACAGACAGGTTACGTGTACAAATTCCTTTTATTGCAACACAGGTTTACACACATCGGCCGATTGCAGGTTTCACTGTTGACGCTGTTGCCTGGCGTATTCTTTCACAGAACCTGCCGTCCGGATGTGTTGTGTGCTCTCTGCTCTCCAAACCTCTCCCTTGGTCCAGCACGCTACTCTGTTAAGGAGGGAGAGTGATTAGCACACCTGCATCCAGTTAGCTGATTAGCTAACTGGATGCAGGTGTGCTAATCACTCTCACCAGGCGCTGCTCTCCTGAGCCCTCTCCACACCTCTCTCCTGCAGCTGATGCACCACGCCCCCTCCACAACACCTATTTCTCATCTCTGACTTCATTATAGACGATCTGGAGATCACTTCCCTTCATAAAAAGATTTTTTTAGTTTAAAAAACATTAAATTTAAACTCACATTTACTTTTTTAGTTTGAGACATTCACATAACAGCACAGTTGTGTGGCTACATCAGGAATTCTTTTCAGCATGTAGCACTTCACTTCAGCTTGTGTTGAAGTTGTATCACAAACATCAAAAAGAAAATGATTAATCATTTCTGATCAATGGTGAGGTCAGGAGGGAAGAAAGTGTTCAGGAGCCTCAGTCTTCTACTGTAATGTTTATTGAAGCTTGGCCAAGGAGAAATAGAGTCCCCTCATGTACATCATAGATGCCTGAGTCGCTCTCACATTTTGCTGGACTCATGCTGGTGGTCAGACTTTAAACCCCAAGATAACACCACAAATACTATACGCCCAGAACTAGTCAAAGAGAATGTTTTTACCCATGTTAGTGTTACTGTCAGCACATTCTAGACCAGAGACACTGTTGATTGTCTAGGAAGCCAGCATTCGGTTCCTTCGACCTTGGTTACAGGGCAACATTGAGCCTTCCCCAAGCAAACCCAACAACAATAATAGAAAACTAAAAATAACAATGTACAACCATAACAAGTTCCATTTAAAATCTACTGTAATTAGAGTGACTTTTGTTTAATTTTATTAGAAGCTGCATGGCCATAAAATGTCAACAACCCTGTCCACAAAGACAAGTATATATCTGATCCATCTAATAACTCATTGAAACTGAATTTAAACTTAAATAATCTATAGCACATGTGTGAATGTTTATCAGATCATGTGTGTCTCAGTCATTTTGTCCCTGTACAGGACTACACACACACACACACACACACACACACACTAATCTGTCAGTGTGTGTATTCTGTTTGCTTCTAGAAACATCACATCCCACTCCTGTCTCAAGGTTTATCATAAAGATCCAGCACACGTGTTCAACCCCCATGCCAGACCTGCCAGCACAGAGGGAAGGGTGAGTCTGCTTCTGTCTTCACCCTCCATGATGTCTTTGTAATGCTGCAACAGTGACCAGATGTGAATGAACTGTGTTCCAGACGTGACTGAAGAGTTCTGATCAGACTTTAAGTAATGACATTATAATAGGAACATTATGGAATCATTAAAAATGCAAAACCAAAGCAACCAAGGCAGTCAGCCACATTATAGTATAGTACATTATGAACATATCGGACTAGTTGGAGACCTGACTGTATGTTACAGTATATCACTAAACATCAAACCAGTTAGAGGACACTGGAATGATGGCTGCCATGGAAACTGAGTGATGCTAGACACCCATACAAAATTAATTGCAGTGTCGTCACTTCACCCTCTCCTCCCTGTGAAGGATAAACTATAGTGGCTGTGAAACATGACAGGCTCTATCTAGACCCAATGTTTAGTTTGTCTGTTCTGGGCTACTGTAGAAACCTGGCAGTTCAACATGGTGGACCTGAAAAGGACCTGCTGCATCTGTAGATTTAAAAGACTCATTCTTTTCAAACCTTACACACAGGACATTTAACAATTAAAGTATTTGCATCATTGTTGCATTGCAGGTGGTCATCATGACTTCCTGAGAGAGATATTATTAGGATGTCTCTAAGGTTTAATACAAGGTTCATTTATTTAGCATTGTACAACAAACAAAAACGATCAATGGATGAATGAATAAGTTCACAAACTTCACAGAGTGAAGAGTGAAACAGAGTTCTCTCTCTGTCTGTGGCAGTCATGTGTGTACAGCATGGCCAGGTGAATTCATTTATACTGCTGGGATTCTCTTCTCTGTGAGAGACTTATATCATGAATGGGCTCAGGAGGTAGAGCCGGTCGTCCACAGTTCGATCCCCGGCTCCTCCAGTCTGCATGTTGAAGTGTCCTTGAGCAAGATACTGAACCCCAAATTGCTCCCGAAGGCTGCACCATCGGTGTGTGAATGTGTATGAATGGTTAGCTAAAATGATCATATTCTTTCTGTTTTGTCACCTTCCATCGTCTCTCTTAGTCTTAGTCTCCCTTCATGCATTTTAAAGTGACAAATGTCTTGTTAGTAGACTTTTATACTCCTTTATATGCCACTTACATGGTTTTAAATATTTAACTGGTTGAAGTGAGCCTTGGCTGTCAAACCTGGTGGCTGGTGGATCAATCCTGAGCTCTTCTTGTCAGTGTCAGATTTTTTTTTACACACACCAACTTCAGGAGTATTCAAGTATTTCTCTCTCTCTCTCTCTCTCTCTCTCTCTCTCTCTCTCTCTCTCTCTCTCTCTCTCTCTCTCTCTCTCTCTCTCTCTCTCTCTCTCTCCAGCCAGCTGATGCAACAGATGGTTTGCAAAGAATTTCTTACATTCAGTGCTTACTCCACAAAGGAACACTGAGGCCGACTTAGAATCCAAACTCTTATTTAGCGATTTGATAAACTGAGGAACTCTCATGTTTGAATTTTTACAGAAAAGCCAGCTTGTTAGAGAGCTCTCACCTGGAGGTCATGTGATGGTGTGCCTGTGAGCTGTTTGTGTTCTCAGAGCTGTGCTTTACTTTCCTGTTTTCTTGCTGTTGAACTTTTATGGAGATTGCAGTGAGTTAGCATGTTGAGGGAGGAGAAACCTGGAGTGAAAGCCAGTCAGAGCTAAGTCACAGTTGGTTGGAGATGTTGTTGTTGTGGGGAATCTGAGTCAACTCAATTTATACTGGAACAATCATTTGACTGACAGCCTGCTTTCCTTGTGTAACTGGTCTGGACGTTACACTGCAGGCTATATTTGATGTAGGACTTTCACACTCCTGGCGGTTTATGTGTTATGACATGTCGACTCTGTGCAGGTTTAGAGATCTACGCCCTTTTGAAATAAAGATATGGATTTGAATGGTGTCACCCACTCAGTCATACTGGCTGTTGTGCACCTCTCATCTGCACAGCTACAGGATTATTGACTGTGTTCATGCTAAAGTAAGCACAAACTATATTACATTTGACAGAGCTGTGTGTTTTCCTGTAGTCTGAAACACAAACTCCATGAGTTACACAAGAGAAACAGATCAGTATGCAAAAACAATATCCTCATAGTACACAGTCTGGTTAGATCATGGTTGGAACCTCTATAATGAGTAAGAAGAAGAAGAAGAAGAAGAAGAGATACTTTATTAATCCCTCAACGGGGAAATTCTTTTTTATTCTGTTTATTTTACATGCATTTTGTAAAATAATGGTGGAGTGATGGGCAGCCCCCCTGAGGAGCGCCCAGCGAGCATTTGGGGGGGTTCGGTGCCTTGCCCAAGGGCACCTTAGCAGTGCCCAGGAGGTGTACTGGCTACCAGTCCACCTTCCATATTTTGGTCCATGCTGGACTTAAACCGGCCACCCTCCGGTTCCCAAGCCAAGTCTCTATGGACTGAGCTACTGCCACCCCACCTGCTGAACTGTGTCTGTGTGGTAAACCCTTTAGGTAAATGACTGACACCAACTCTGGTCAGACTGACTTCACTCATCATTTCATTGATTTCACACTGCATTATGTATTTTCTTTTTTTTTTTACAGCTGGTTCAGTTAGGTAGGACAATAGCCAGAGCTTGTGGATTTGAGATGTTTTTGTTAAATGAAGAAGTCGGGTTTCACCATGGTAACATATCCATTGTTTTGAGAGTCACAAAGATCAAAGAAGATAAAAAAAACTGCCGGTATCTGATTATTTGGCTGGATATTGTCATCATGTTTGTCATGCCAGCAATGGTAATCCAGTAAGAAACAATGTGTGTTTGTAACCCTCTTAGAGGACTGCTGTAAGCGAAGAGAACTGCAAAGCTTGTTGAAGTCATTCATTTTCCTCCCATGATGGCAATGTTTCATCTGTGACGATGGTGAAGTTCTTTGTGCCTATGTCTAAAATATGACATCATATTTATATGTAAAACAGTTATTGACATTCAAAAGCACTAAACATATTCTTATTATCAAACAACCTGTGGCAGCCTAAATGGTGGTTACTCGTATGGTTTCACATCTTTTGTGGCGTTTCACTCACTCAGATGAAGGCGAAGTACATTCTTACATTTTGTCTGACATGTTCGTGTGTATGTATGACTTTCTGTGTTTGTTGACTGAGGAGAATTGCTGTTATTCACAACCTTAACTTGTGTTATGCTCTGGCTTTGGTTTCTATGTGTGTTGTGGGAGTCACATATTCACCAAATTACATATATGACTGGTGATGGAAACATAACATCAGGATATGTGCACCCTCACTGAGCTTTAACCTTTATTATCAGTTTAATGTTAAAGTTTTTATTTTTGTGGATTGTTCATCAGAATTTTCTTGAGACAGTCGAGCTGCAGAGCAGACAGCATACTTGATTTAAATGGGGCAGGGTGTCATATCAGATTAGAGTCCATCATTCTGTGCTGCTGAGTCACATATGTGCAGCGATGTGCCTTTATGTAGCACAGAACAATATGCTCGTTAAAATGATTAATGGTGGGAACATGAGAGGAAGAGGCAGACAAATTGTTGAAGTTTATAGTACATCATACATAACAATGATCGCAGTCTGTTCTGGCAGCTCGAACTGACAGCATGAATAATGAGTGGTTGTAATGTCGTTCACTAATTCATTGACATATATTGATTTATTCCTGACTATAGGTGTCTTTCCATCAACCAGGTTTTGTGCAAATTTCACATTGAAAACCTCAGAGCTACCGCCAAAAATGATTTTTCTTTTCAAGCTTCTCTGAGGTGGAAAAATGGAGCATCGATAAAACAAGTGCAATAAAAACTAGCTTTAGTGAGGTTGAGGTCTGAGAGGTTGAGGGTTGGGAGACCAAAAATTTCGGAGGCATAGTGCGTGATGTGAGTTTGTTCCCACTAGACAGAGGTCACAATTAAAGAGAATGGTAAATGGTAAATGGACTGTACTTATATAGCGCCTTTCTAGTCTTCTGACCACTCAAGGCGCTTTACAGGACATATCTCATTCACACACATTCATACACTGATGGCATTGGCTGCCATGCAAGGTGCCAACTGCTCATCAGTTTGAGGAGCTAACCATTCATACACATTCACACACTGATGGCACAGCCTTCGGGAGCAATTTGGGGTTCAGTATCTTGCCCAAGGACACTTCAACATGCAGACTGGAGGGGATCGAACCGCTGATTTCTGATTAGTGGACGACTCGCTCTACCTCCGAGCCACAGCCGCCCCCATACAGAATGGTATGGTTTAGTTGAGATTGAAGTCTGCTCCCGTAGTTAGCACTGTCTTTCTGTGTAGAGTTTGCATGTGCTCCCTCAGTTTGAATCTATCTAAGTTAAAAGAAAAAATAAGACTCAAACGTCACATAAGAAGTTCTCCATCATTTGCTGGATCTTTCCCAGAAGTGATTGTGACAACTTAAGACTTAAACACTTCTTTCAAAACACAGAGATCAATGGGTTTCACTGAATGGATAGACATTTTTCAGTCTATCTGTGTGCTAATTGCAGTAAAATACAGCACTCACACCCCAGATATCATGTTTTTTTCTTCACTGTACATTTGTACCAAGTCAGTTTTATTCATATGGCCCCATAGACTCTCAAAGACTTTACAGTCTGTGTGGCAAACAGCACTATCCTCCAAATCAATATTCCTAAAAGTCATTGTTGGCATTGTTGGGCAACTTCCACTAGAATTTCAAATAAAGGTTGGCTGAATTGCAGAAATATATTGCTATACAACAACCAACCCGAAATACTGCTTCAGACATTCGTTCACTGGCTTTATGAGATCATGTCGACACAGCCTACATAGCTTTCATACACATACAGGCACACACACACACACACACACACACACACACACACGCACGCACACACACACACGTATATGCAAGGTTTCTCTGTAAAACAGGTTTTACAGTCTAGCTTTAGAGCATTTCTTTTTTTTTTGTAGATCTCCAAAGAGGTGTTGTACGGCAGTCACAGTCCTGTCCACACCCTGTCGCCATCCAGCCGCAGCACCCTGCACAGTCTGCAGAGCTCCATGTCCCCACCCATGGTCCGCTCCATGCCCTCATCTCCCTCCAGGATTCCCTATGGTGGGGGCAACACAGGGGGGTCAGTGGGGCTGGTGTCAGGAGTGAGGCGATCCAGTGCCCTATGCACCAACAGCAGCTCCATACTGGAGAGGAGAGACGTCAAGCCAGGTGAGATAACTGCAAGGCCCTCAGCTGATTAATGACCAATGATTGATCAATTGTTACAAGCTTACAAAATGCAATATGCATGTTTTTTCCATGACTAAAGGAAAGAATTGTCATGAGCAATTTTTTGAAGGTTGAGATTACCTAAGAGGGCTTTACAATTTATGCAATATCCAACATCTACGTTGAGATTCTTGATTCAGAGTGTGTTTTTGTGTGTGTACAGAATTGTATGTGTGCTAGAACATAGTGAGCTACATACATTACCAGAATAATTACCAGAAAGAATACAAACAAAGACACAACTCTTTTCATTGAATGTATTTTATCCATTCTTTGTAAACAATACAACATAGCAACATGCGTGCATGGTTGTGCTGTCCTGGCATTCAGTCTGACAGTTTGTTTATTTTTCCTTTGCCATCTACTTAAATCCACTCATTAAATCTGATGAATGACTTTATTCAAATTGAGGATTTTGTTTAAGGATTTTTCTATTTATTTAGGATGATGACACTCAATGACAGACATTCAGAGCTTCATTTAAATACTTCAATAACATCTTTTAATGTAAAAAAAAAAAAAAAGACATTCGGTAAAACTGTACCAATATTCAAGTTATTTGAGTTTGATTTATTTCATTGATTTAGTCAAGCACTTTAAACATCTGCACTTTCAGCTTCCATGAAGTCCAAATGTATGTTTAAGTCTATCATCTGTCCTCTGTCCCCCAGTGTCTGTCCAACACCGATACAAAGTCATGTTTTCAGTATTTTCAGGTATTCTTCATGGTATTTTAGAGTTTGTTATTTCCTGATAAACCATAAAAAGTTGTTGATGATGTCATCCTGCACTCGGGGTACGGCGTGTAACCCAATGAAACGCTTTCTCTCTTCTGACGCCGCAGAGCAGAGTGCTTCCTGTTTCATCCAATCTATGAGTGACTGTGAGGGCTGCTACAGTCATCTATGTCCAGGCCTCACTGATTACTGTACAAAAGCACAACTTTAGAACTTTATTCAGTGATTCTGGTGAAACTGGATCAGATTTTCTGATGTCCTCCGGCTGCTCAGCTTCAGCGCCCTGTGATTTACAGACTTTCCTGATGAAAAGAGGAGCAAAGCACTAACATCATTAGCACGGTCAGCCGTGTAGCTAACTGAACTGACTAAATCCGGCGCTGAGCACGCAACCCTGGGAAGCATCACTGTTGATAGACAGGGTGGAAGATGTGGTGTCACCTATCCACACAGCCTGGGGGGTCTGCCCGTCAGGAAGTTCAGGATCCAAACACACAGGGGGGTGTTGAGCCCGAGGACTTTGAACTTGGATTAATATAGATTTTGATATAAACTGTATTAATGAGGCAGTGAAATGCTATTTCAACAGCTGTACAGGATGGGAGGAGACAGAGAGGAACTCTGGTTTGTTAAAAAAAGAAAAGCAAGCAGGTTTAGTTCTGAGAGTCATCACAGGAAATGACTGAAGTTAACCTGAATTTAACCTGAACCCGCTCCCTGGATTAGACCCTTGGTCTTCAGCCGCACCACTTGCATTTCTTTCTTGACAGCAAACAGAGAAATAAGTGTAATGTGGCAGTGGGGGTTCGAGCTCTGTCGTGACCTGTTGTTGATGTTCGGTGCTGTGCAAAATGAGTGTGTATATGAGTTTGTCTGTTTTGGAAAGTGACACAAATTGGACATTCCAAACAAAACATTCCACCCCCTTTCAGATATCTAAAAGGGACTGGTGGCTGCTTACAAGGTTAGCCACTAACCATTCATAAAATTAAGAAACTCAAGATTTTCTCAACCAGTTTTATCTGGATTCCAGTTTTGTTTATTACAGAAAAAACAGTGATTGAACTTGACTTTATCTGTATATCTGTATGTCAGATGAGGATGCTGCCCGCAGTAAGAGCATGGCCCTGGTGGTGCATGGTGAAGGAGGACATTATCCAGACTCCTACTGCTCCTCACTGCAGGACTGGGGAGGAGGACGCCTCAGCATGGCCTCCCAGTGCAGCGCTCCTCCCTCTCTCACTGCAGACATGGTGGATGCTGGGGTCACTGGGATCCCAGGTGGGATGCAGCAATACCGGGCCACCATTAAACCCCTGATGGGTTACGGAGAGAGCATGGAGCACCAGACCCGTTCCCTCCAAAGGTATACGCTTCCACACACCCTTCCACCACCACAGAGAATAACAAGTAAACTAAACAACAAGACATTTTTACACTGTCTATAAAAACCTGCAGGGAGCTCCCAGCAGCATTTCTTATCAAAGATAGATAGAAAAATAAAAAACAAACAAACAAAATAGATTCCCAAAAAGTAAATCAAAATAAATAGAGCAAGTAAAATTAATAAAATAAAATAAATGAGTCCTTCCGTCAAAGTGCATGTCCTCAATTTGTAGTCCCAGTTCAGCAGCACCAGACTGTGGTGGAGAAGCAGGCTTACTCAGGGAACAAGTGATCATGGTCAGATGACTGGTAGAGGTGCAGAAACAGACATTGAGGCAGAGGTTGCAGGTTTAATGAAGGCAATATGAATATGACTGGGTGTCGAGCTGTTGTCGAGTGGCAGTCGTGACAGCGTGCTGCAGAAAGGGATGAAAGGAAAGTCAACTAAAGTGCCAATAGGAATGTTTGATAAGATGTTAAAATAAGGTGCACGCTGCACAAGCCACAAGCCAATAAATGACTGAATACAAACCAGGAGGGTGCAGCTACACTGTGCAGCCCGATACTGAAATAAGGATCACGTCTGTCTGTCTGTCTGTCTGTAAGATTTAGGGTTACAGAAAATGGCAGAAATGGAATATAATGTGCATATATGCACATATCCTATGTTTTTATTAGTGTACAATCGCCTGAAAATAAGGATTGTTGTTTTTGTTACCTTAAAATGAGCCCTTTTTATCTGCATACACTACAGGACCTCCAGTCCACCGTGTCTCTACAGCAGCCTGGAACGGTCAAAACAAGCACTAGCATATGAAAATGTGTCTTACATCAGGTCTTTTTTCTGCTTTTTTTTTGGGTTGGAATAAAGATGTGCAGAGATGGGGGCAGTAGTATTTGCCATTGTGGACGGACCACACTGTGGCCATGAAGTGTACATGTAACCAATGTGCATCAAATCAAATCAAATCAAATTTTATTTGTATAGCCCAAATTCACAAAACACATTTTGCCTCTGAGGGCTTCACAATCTGTACAGGGAGTGACACCCTCTGTCCTTAGACCCTCGGTTCGAGTGAGGAAAAACTTGCCCACAAAAAACCCTTTTAACAGGGAAATATGAATTCATCCATCGTTTCATCTGTTTCTGCACCATCCAGGCAGAAGAGCAGGAAGTATGGAGACAGCCAGCTTCCTCCACTGGGAACAAAAACCCTGCCCCCTTCCCCTCACAGAGTCAGTGAAGTCAGGATGATTGACGGACAGGTCATTGGTGGGATAGGCCTGGTGTCTCCCGAGAGGATGTCACCGGTTCGCCGGTCTCTGCGGCGGGATAGTAATGGAGCCACAGTGGAGATCATAAACAGAAGCAGAGGAAGTGGCTCATCATCCTCTACCTCGTCTGTTTTTGTGGACAGCCCTGTGGGACAACCTGAGAGAGCGTTTCAGGGTCACGTGACTGCCAATGATGCCCAGAGGTGAGATGATGATGAAGAAGAAGAAGATAAACTTTTAAATTATTCCCTCAGTGGGGAAATTCAAGTTTTATACTTTACCACACACACACGCAAAGGACTCATAGACATGTGGAGAGATGGTGGAGTGATGAGTTGCCATGTAGATGTGCTGGACTTGAACCAGCCACCTTCTGGTTCCCAAGTCAAGTTCCCAAAAAAGCCATACAGTAGAAATCATCATTGTAAGCACTTAAAGTGTTCTCTCAATAAAAAGGTCCTAGCAGTGCTAAGGACCAGTGTCTTTATGAGTGATAGAAAACTCTCCTTCTTTAGGGTTAGGTCCTAAATGGTAACTCTTCTCCTTTAGCAAACAGCACAGAGAAAGCCTTACTTAAGAGTTGTGTTTTATTCACCATGCAGTGATAAATGGATGTCATACATTAGTTTGTCTGTTGATATGTGTACAATGACACTAAAGAGCTGAATATGAAACATCATTTGATCAGATATTATAGAGCTGCTATACTTTTCAAACTTGTGTGTATACCACCTGGTGGGAAGATGTTGTGATGGTTAGTATAAATGTTATGTGATGGATACATATTTTTCAGTGAGAGAATAAAAGCCATGGAGGAGCAGATAGCCAGTCTGGCAGGTCTGGTGCAGCATGCTCTGTCTGTAGGAGGAGATATTCCAGCAGTGAAGGATGCTGTCAGGTCAGTAACATCTGTCTTTGTCCCTTTAAGCCAGCAGCTAAGCCAACATGTACACCTAATAATGGGAAGTAATGTCATATATAAAACTGAAGCAGACAAAATTCTACATACAGAATCAATCTTTGTCGTGGCTATATTTAGGATAGTGTTGATGTGTAGTTATGTTAACAATCTGTGTGTGTGTGTGTGTGTGTGTGTGTGTTTTCAGTGAGACTTCTGCACACAAACTCCTCATACCTGGTGAGATATTTTCCTTTCTTTTTGAACACAACTCCAACAGAAGTGCTCTGAAACATGATGATAACCTTAGAATGACTTTCTTTGACCTTAAGGAATGTCATCTGAGCCTCAGAACGCTGCTGCTTTGATTGACAGCTCCAGCCACACACCCCTGGCTCTTCAGGTCCCTCCCTCTGACTGCAGGTTGCGGCAGAGCTTGGTGTTAGCAAATGCCAATGTGAATGAGCTCCGACTGCAACTCAAGGAACTCCGACTCTTACAGGTACTGACCTGTTGTTAGATAGGTATGAAGCAGACCCCAACCCCACACAGCTCTGTGACATACTGCTCTCAAGCTCAGGATGACTCAAAAATATTTTACAGGAAAAGGAACAGTGTAACAATAATTCATGAATTCATTAACTAACATGAATATTTTCGCCATGAAGCCACTAGCTGCTGAAATATTTTGGAAGCATTTGGAAGTGTTGGAGGGACAGACTGACCAGCTGAGGTCTCCACCAGCTAAGTGAAGTACTGTTGTTGAATCCTAACCTCCATGTGTTCCAGCTGTCGAACCAGGAGAGTGTGAGCTCCATGCTGCGGATGGCGGGTCAGGAGCTCATAGTGTTGATGTGTGATCGGTTGGCTCAATCTGAGGAGACAGTGTACAGACAGAGAAGTGAGATGGAGGAAGAGATAAGCCACTATCTGGCTAAGGAGGAAAGAATACTCACAGAACTCAGGTGAGTTTGAATTTGAATATTTGTTTTTATTTTGGCCTGACATAATGTCTAGTCTGAGGTCTGAGTCTGTCAACACTTTCTGTGTGGCTCCAGCTCCTGCTCCCTGTTCTACAACAGATCCACTTCAAACTTTTTCACGATCACTCTCAAAGCCCTCTCCTATCTCACCTACGTGCTCCTTTACATCTGTTTTGTGTGACACTGTGGTTTCACAGACGCAACACAATGCAAATTCTCTGGCATGCCCAGAGAATTTAGGGGTTGGAAATGCAACCTCTTTGAGTTTATGTCTATCTATGTTTATCCATCCCTTCCACCTACAACACTCCATATCTCTTCATTCACTGGGACTGAAACACTGTTCAGTTCAGCCTGTACTGCACAGAAAAACAAGTTCCGTGGAAATGTAGAATGTCTGTTGTCTTCATTTGCTTAGAGTTGCATAGATTGGACTTTCTCTGAGTGGTCATGATTTCTGAAGTGGTGATTTAGCCTTTTCAACATCCACACACTCGTTCATACATCACACCCCTCTAATGACATCACTGCAGCTAAACTCAAATCATTGGTGACATGCAAGACACAGCACGGCAACATCTCCACGCAGAGAGAAAATATGAAGAAGCATATTGTTAAAAATAGACCCAGGGGATGGGAAGTGATTTGATCTGGTATGACATGGGTTTCCAAAGACATCAGAACTCATTCACATGTTAGCAACCTACATACTGACTTCATTGCACAGATGAGGGGAACAGAAGCCTGGCATTTATCAAGCATCATGAGCAAAATTTTCAGAATGAGTGTAATACAATTATCTCTCCACACACCAATCCAAATCACACACATCATTAACAACATACCATCACATCAAGTCAGCATTAGCTTCAAAAGCTAATCAGAATCAGAATCAGAATCAGAAATACTTTAATAATCCCAGGGGGAAATTATTTGGGATGATGATATGATGGGAAAACAGAGTCTGTCAGTAAATTTGTTTCATCTCTACTTTGCATTGCTTAGCAACCTATCACACACATGTTCAGAACTGCAACACATGACGTTTTATTTGTATTTGTTCCACGAGTTCTCAGATATCTTCGTGTTTTGTCATGAAGGGTCTTTTTTCTCTGTGAGTGATCTCACTTCATGTTAAGTGTAATTGGTATCTATAGAACTACTGTGCTGAGCACTGCATCCTTTCAGACACTGTAAATACTGTTACTTTTGCTAACTGCATGAATATAAAAAGAATATCCACTGACTAATGTAGCTTTAAGCTAACTCTAAATTCCAGCAGTGTCGTGGTTGTGCAGTGAGTTCAATTTCTTGACTTCAAATTGAGGACCCTGTTTCCTTTCCTGTCATTTCATTGCTAAGCCAAACATGTTTGTGTTAGTACTGTTTTGTTCTAAAACATTTTTTTTTTGCAGCTTGTCATGGTGAAAATACTTTTCACTGCTTTATATATTTTGGGGTTGTTTTACAGTTTTTTTCAGTCGCTAACAAGCGTTTGTCCAACCAGTTGTCACATTTTCAAAACTCTAAACACAATTAGCACAGCATCGGTCTTTTGTGGCCATACCATTCACACATTTCATGTCGTTTTCACACAACATGCAGTCAGTGAACACATTTCCACAATGCTTACATTTTCTTAACAGACAAGCTATTCCTCCCAACAAAATTATGGATTGTTTTTGTATTATTTACGAATGTTAACACACAACATCCCACAATAGCAAAAACAATATTCCAAGCCTTAGATACAGTATAAAAACCTCTGCTTCTGCAATGATATCAGTTCAAAAACAATATATCTCAGCTGATAATACAGTTTTTTTCAATCGCTAACAAGCTCTTACCCATACTTCAGATACTTTTTCTAAACTGCTGGCTGTAGGGACATCACAGTTGATGATTGCCAAGGGTGGATCCGACATACCAAGTGGTTTTATCCCAGGTGCATCGCCTTGGATAATATCAGATGCGATGTTGATGAAAACATGTGGCCTAACCCTGAAGATCACAGAGATTAGATACAGTAATTTTGTGCTTTTTTTAGTTCCCCCCTTTTTGTCTGGGCTTTTTGCTGTTGTTTTTTTTGTTCAGAATGCTCTTGTGTGTTTCATGGATATTTTGTTCACTGTAAGCAATACTGTAAAACTTTTTCTGTTCTATCATACTGTAAACAGTATTTCTACTGTACCTCCTGTAGTAAACGGTAAAGGAAAAAAAAAGATTTGCTTTTTACTGGAATGCTTTTGAATGTGAACATTACATGTGGACATGCAGTTCCCAACCAAGAAATTTAGTGTAAAAACGGTGGATTGCATGTTTTGCATGCAAATACCTGTAAAACTGAAACATAAAAGTCTATGCAGTTTTTGTAATGTCAACAATAGCCAGTATTTTGAAACCTGGTGTACTTTGATTGACTGCATGTACCTTGTGAAGTGAAAACAAGTGTTATTCTTTGACAGAATCATTTCATGTTGAGTCAGATTTCCAGTGTTTTGGTAAAGTTAGTGTGTGCAGAGAAAGATGTGTTCTATTTTGAAGTGAAGAGTTAGTATATGTTTAACAAAATGTGTTTTTGAGAAGAAAATGATCCATTTGGCCAATTGTGTTTTGTAGGTGTGAGTCTGTGTTAAGAGTTTAGAAAAAGTATCTGAAGTATGGGTAAGCACTTGTTAGCGATTGAAAAAAACTGTAAACTGACCACAAACTCAGTTGTTGAAGTTGAAGGATAAAGGAGCATGTCAGATGTCTATGTCAAATCTCAGCAGACCTAAAACACGTCACACTGCAGACTAGCATTCATTAACAGGAACAGAAAAATTGTATTATTGTAACTTTCTTTATCTTGAACCACCAACAGAACTATGGAGCTCCTCAAATGTACTCTCTGCTGCCATCTTGTGTCGACAGCAGGCTATCACATTGTTGATTTTCCTGCCTCTGTTGACAGCTAACGTCACATACTTGATGTTTTTTTCACCAGTGAACTGGAGGACTATGTGGACCATTGGCAAAGAAGCTCCACCTCTAGTCCTGGCCAGCTGTCAATCACTCTGAGAGATGTGGAGGAGGGAGCAGTCAACCTGCGGAGAGTTGGAGAAGCTGTGGCCATTCTTAAAGGTCGGTGGACAAGACTGAATCTAATCATATATTAAAAATATGAAAAAATCTGTGATGCCGAATATATCTTCTAATGATTCAGATGTCAGATAGATCAAATCTAAACTGGATCAGCTTTATTTCATTTAAATCTTCATGTCTTACTTTACACAATGGTATATGTGATATGATCTAACCTCTTTAGACCTTCATGGTAAGTGTAACATTTATCTCAGCAGAGATGAATGGAACAATAAACATCTTTTAATACATCAGTCTATGACACGTCTGTCTGTCCGTCCACCACCATTTTGGCCCAATTCACTTTTCACAAAGATCGCTGCAGTGCTGCGAAAAAAAAGTGTTGTGTAGAGGAAAGAATGAGCTCAGTTTGTGGAAATATCCTCACAGTATGAGAAACCATCAGAGGAGGAGTTTTTCTGGGCAGATGTAAGCTATCTATTATGTCTAGGAAGGCAGCAATGGGTCTCTTCGACCCTGGCCACCACAGTGTTGAGATAGCCTGGCACCTACTGTTCTTAACCAAAGCCAAACAACTAATACTGCTGAGGACCTCAAGGCCCACACGTGTCCTCGTGTAACCTAAGGATAGAAAATTCCATAACAATCCCCTCTTATTGATCATAAGATCAATACTAACTACCGAATACTAATAATTACCAAATTTAGAGACCACCAGGGAGTACAGTCAGAATGGGAACGACACAAACATTACAAAACATTCTTAATCACACAGAAATCATGAGTATTTGAAATCAAAATTATTCTAAAAGAACATCAATAGACATTATTTGTCAAACAAAACAGTCAGTTAAAATTAATTCATATCAGTGAGAAACTTTAAGAACCCCTCTTATGTACTCCATCATCCCATCCCCATGATGTGTGATTTCCACTTTCCGGCCAACAAGGGCATTTAAGCGAGTGAAGATCCCCTACAACACCAAGGTGTTAAAGGAGGTCATCAGGGAGGTCACAGATCACATGCAAATATACCACTGGGAGAGGAGAAAGATCAAATTTATTCTATCACCTAGTAGATAAAACCCTAGCAATTAGAAGGGGTTCCATAAAACAGTTGATTTAATATTGTAGATCAAAATTTCTTTCCTTTTTCCAATTAAAAATAAAAATCAATCACAACGATCATTGTTGCGATCAAGGTATTGTAAAGTCTTCAACCCATGTACATTATGTACAGTCGAGGGTCACCACCATGGAGAGGTTACTAGCACATACGATACATGGTGGCGTGGAATCCATCTTCGTAGAATAATCCCATGAACAGTCGATATCCATCAGTTGCATATCATCATTAAATAATTGTAACACTTCAATTTAATCATAATACCATATTACTGTGAAAACTATCATTGAGGTAGATTTTAAATTGATTCTTAACATTGGAATCCCTAAATCATCAAAGGTCACACATTTTATTCAGAACAACAATCATATACACAAGCAAAGCTAGAGACATCACAATAAAGCTAAACTAAACTTGAACTCAGAGGTATTAGAAGGTTGGTATTTTTGTCTGAAAATAGAAAAGTGTGTTTCTTCAACTTTATTTTGCACAAACATTTCACAGTCAGGTCTGGTGAATGGAATCAGGTCGGTCATTGGAGAGTGTATAGAAGAAGGCATATTTTGGCACTTTTATCAGTTACTGTGATTACTATCACTCGCATAATCAATCATTAGACTGAGGGCCGAATTTGTTTTTTCTTTTCACTACAGGTTAAGAAACACTACCTGTAACTCTATTAGGCACCTTTGGTTTAGCTTTGGCTACATTGAGTGAATTTATGGAAGAAAACTGACCAATATATAGAAAACTATCGTCCTTATCAGTTTCACCATAGTACAGATCTTACCGCTCTGCACCTCCCCTGGACATCACCTTGGTAATCAACACCCCACAGTTTATAATCAGGATAACTTTTCAAATGCTGTTTAGTGAAACACCACAGCTCCAGAGGTTCAGTCAAAGGTACAGCAGCTGTGAATGTTACCTTCATTACCTGGGTGCACTCAGCACCGTCTTAATCAGAGCTTTATCATGCGTTGTCCACGACCATTTACCTCGAGAGAAAGTCAGGGGGTGAGCAATATAACAGTCATTTTCATCACATCTGTCAATTGGACAGTCAAACATAACAGAGTTAACAGTTAGTTTGGTTAATAGGCAGTTTGGTTAAAGCGCAGGAAATGCAAGTCCTAGTTGTCACCAACACCTGGTTCCACCTGGGAGACAAAGACATTTTTTCTTTTAGACATTTGATTAATACATTTCCTTCATTAGAAGTATGAATTGGTTCCTCAGATGGTTTTGGGAGCAGTTCAGGCACCTGTAATGATAAAATTCAAAATGTCAGTTCATCTTTTTACATATTCAGTCATAAACTCATCCGTCCAAAAGCAGAGAAGTTTGGTGAAGTGTGGTGTCAGAGGTTGACTTGTCCCTGTGGACATTAGTCTCCCCATTAACACCTCATGAAGACTCAGTCCTGTTGTTGCACTTGGTGCGCTTTGGATGGAGTACAGCACAATAGGCAGTGCATCAGGCCATTTCAGACCTTTTGTTAGTACTGTTTTGGTCAACCGTTCTTTGATAGTTCATTCTTTTAACTTAACCAGAACTTTGTGGGTGATACGGAACATGCAACTGCAACTTGAACCATAACATTTCTGACAGACCCTGCGTGATTTTTTTTATACAAAAACTGGATTTTTTGTCTCACTATCTATATTCTGTGGCACCCCAAACCTGGGGATCACCTCTTTAGAACACTTAAGAACTGTTCTAGTGTCTTCTTTTCTTGTCGCGAAACCCTCGACTCACTCTGAGAAATGATCAGTTATGACTAACAAATATTTGTAGCCTTGACAACTTTGCATATGTACAAAGTCTATTTGCAAATGTACAAAAAGAACCTGACAGAGGTTCCAGATGGTCATGCTTCACTGTGCTCTTCTTCTATCTGGTCTGTTGGCACGTCATACAACTCTCAACAAACGTTTGTGAAACTAGTGTAATGCGCAAACCATTTTGAGCAAATAACATCAAACAACATCATTTATCACCCCTCTTCCAACATGTGTTGGTCCGTGTGCAACACGTGCCAGCACATGTAGGAGAGCTCGTGGGCAAACTACATGACACAATATACATGGATTAAAGTTCTCAGTTGTTACGACGGATTTCCGTCTTTGAGAGTTCACTGAGGTCACTTATGAGACCAATGCAGATCAGAGGAGAAAATGTGTTGGCTGAAAGCTGATTTTTTTATTGACAGATTGTCACACTCTATAGCCAATAGTACTATTTACAGCGTGCATCTGCATGACCAATGACAGTATAATGACCCACCCGGCGTGGGATCAAAACATGGAGCATCTGTGCTAACATTTAGCTGCTTAGCTACCGCGGACTTGTCGCGCTGCAACATTATCAATCAGTTTTTTTGATTGTGTCACCAAGCTGTGATGTCATTTTGAGACTCGGTAAAGTTTAGTCAACATGTGAGAACTCGTCTGACACAGAGTCTCTCTCCTGTTGTGTGCTACATATGTGAAATAACAACTATAGTCTGAAGTAGCCTATATCTGTGTAAACGTCTTTATTTAGCTTCTCTCCCTCCCCTCTAGCACCATGAGTTACTATAGTTACGGGAACACCAGAAACTTTGTAATGATAATCAATAGCTTTTTGTTTGATTTCATAGATTGAGAATTATATTGAAAAGACAAAAACTAGCCATAGAACAGCTGTTTAAAGGATCCTCCTGTAAAACAGTGTTGGTCAAATATTTAAACCTGATAGACAGATTCATTAGAAAACATGATTATGAGTGGAGCTGAAATCTCATCTTATTATTATTTTTTATGTTTAGCAGATGTCAAGTTACGTAACCTGTAACATGTTTCATTTACATTACATTTACATTTAGTCATTTAGCAGACGCTTTTATCCAAAGCGACTTAGAGAGAAGGGAGCAATCAAGGTACAGTGAGATAAGAAAGCGTTAGTGCAACAATGCAACAAGTGCTGTGACAATTCTTAAAGGGGTAGCTTTCTCATGTCCAGTTGTAGGTAGTGCTAGGAGAGAAGGTAATCTCTGAAGAGCTGGAGGTCTTCAGGAGATTCACAAATTGCAATTGGGAAATATGACTTGGCTACAGCAAAATTTCAGTCTGCTTCTACAACTTCCCAGTTTATTTAAAACATTTTAATTCTGCATAACCAGCCAGGTGTATGTTGTCTTATAGTCTGCTAGCTGAACCATCAGTATTAAGAACCATATCGGAATTTGGTATCGGTGTTTGCAGTAGATGTACATGTCGATAGTGGCAATGCAATCATGCTCATCATCAGTGTCAACCAATGGAGGTGAGTGCTTTAAAGTTACGTTGGCACTGGAAAGAATTATTGCCTCCTAACCTGAACAACGTGCTGCCGTCATGTTTTGAGTTGCGGATGTTCAAAATGTGTAATACTGCATGTGGAACGTGTACAACACAGTCATGAGCCAGTACAATATGGGAAGATTTGTCAATTAAAATGGCCACAGCGGCCACTGCTCTTAGACAACTTGGCATACTAACAGCCACAGGGGTCAGTCGAGAGGAGTAGTACGCAACGGGACGGTAATGAGAACCATGTTTCTGTACCAGTAAAGCCAGTGGCGAAGCCATCTCTCTCATGCGCATGTAGATGGAACGGCTGATCATAGTCAGGCAAACTCAACACTGGAGCCATGTTGAGAGCATGTTTCAGATCTTGAAAGGCTTTGTGCATTTCCTCAGTCCACTGTACCAGCGATGGGGCTGATTGCAGTGTGACTCGCAAAACAGAGTCCATAGTTGCATATTCAAAAATCCAGTGTCTGCAGTATTTAGCCATCCCCAGAAAAGACAACATCTGTTTCTTGGTTGTGGGGGGAGACATGTTAGCTAGCAGTTTCACCCTCTCCGGTGACAAAAGGCGCTGTCCATCCTTCAAAACATGACCCAAACATGTCACCTCAGGTCGACAGAATTGCAACTTAGCCAGCGACGCTCTGTGACCACACTCGGCCACACTCGGTCTCTGTAGCAGCAAGATAGAGTCTGTGTGGCTAGCTTCTTTTGATGAAGAAGCTATTAGGAGGTCATCTACGTACTGCAAGAGAGTGGAGCCCCCTGGCAGGTGGAGCCCATGCAGGTCTCTTTTTACCACCGCTGCATACACCGTGGGACTCTCGACACAACCCTGCGACAAACGTCACCAAGTGTTCTGTTTACCTTTGAATGTGTATGCAAACAGATACTGGCTATCTGGATGCAATGGTATCAAGAAAAATGCAGAACTTCAATCACTGACTGTGTAGTGTGTGGAGTTAGATGGTAAAGAAGCTAAAATCGAATTGGTGTCAGGCACAATTTGGAGCTGCAGGCACCACAATATTATTAATCGCTTGCAGGTTTTGCATGAACCGCCATTCATCGGGGCGATTTGCTTTGGAAACTGGTAAAAATGAGAGTGTTACATGGGCTGGTGGTTTGAACCAGCACATCCTGATCCAATATCGATTGATTGACACTGTCAATTCCTGCAATATCTTTGTGAGGCAAATTGTATTGTTTTATCATTGGTAGCTTAGCATTAGGCTTGAGTGTGACTTTATGTGACGGAGCCAGATTTACAAAACACACATGAAACTCATGTTTAGCTCACAAAATGGATGGAACCTCAGACAGCTTCAGAAGGAGGTCCATACTGTGTGGAAAGAGGCGACAAATGTAGACGGTGATAACTGAATGTGTTCACTTAAAGATAACATGTACAGTTCCTCACCTAAGTGTGTTACTCTTTAGTGTTGAGAAGCTGGTGCAGCTTCTCTCAAGGCCTGGCACTGAGCCACCATGTCCAAGGTGTTACAGCTCACAGCCACGAGTAACGGCCACAGTGATGTGTGGATATGAATCTTTAGCATTAAACAATCCCTGATGTGTGTCGGATAGCTGGACTGGTATGGCACATCTCTGGTGAACCAGCAAACAAACATTGTTCACACTTCAACCCCTCTTGTGTAACTAAAAACTCAGCAATCAAATGTGTATACTGCTCAGAAGGGTTAAATGCTGCAGTTCAATGAGGCCTCTTTGTTGCACATGCTGGGGAAGTTTTAGTTTTAGTTTAATTTTCTGATTGTTTGAAAGTTAAACTGGAAAGCAAATTGAAACCTGGACATATCCAACAGTACGAACAGTCTGTAGTGGTTAGACTGAGCAGCTTTTTTTATTATTTGTACCTTTTTTATAGATAGATAGATAGATAGATAGATAGATAGATAGATAGATAGATAGATAGATAGATAGATAGATAGATAGATAGATAGATAGATAGATGACTTTATCAATCCCCGAAGGGAAATTAGGTCGTCATAGCAGTCCGGTATATTTGAATACAATAAAAATACAATAGAATAAACATAAAAACACAGAAAGGGACAAGGTACCAGGTATCAGGTTTAAACAGGTATCAGAAAAGAATGCATCACATCAGAGCCTTCAAAATTTTATTTTTTATTTATTCATTTATTTATAAATAAATAAGTTTTCTGTCTTCATGGTTCTTCTAGGGGAATTCTGGAAACGCCTCCAGCGGTAATAAAAATGGATGTAGGTGTGCACACATGCTCTGTAGTTTTTACAGTAGAGATATTTGCTCCACTATCTACCAAAATTTCAACGGTACTTCCATTAACCTGAACATGCGTTACTGGATCATCGGTGGGATTATTAGAAAGTTGAATAGTTGCAGCTTGAATATGAAATGGCTGCTCTGGTCCCACCCCTCCATGTCTTCCCTATGCTTGGTCATAATATGTGGGCTGCATGACAGCAGCTAGTGGAGGTGGGGCTGGAAGAGCAGGAAGAGATGTAACTATTCGTTCCTGGCTTTGGTTATTGGGTCTGTTCCGACGACGACCGTTCCTATTGACAATTACCGTGTTTTAGTCTGTCTTTGTTTCTGTCATTGTGTTGACCACCTTTCTGTGGCGCATACTGCATCATCTGTTTTGGGCTGGAGGCAGGTTTATAGAGAATGAAAACCTCATTCCTGTGCAAAGCCATTGCTTTGTTCATAGTTGCCTTCCAGTCTTTGGTGTGTCGGTCAGTGACTGACAGTTTATAAGCAGCTGCCACATTTGGTTTTAGATTCTACAGAAAATCTCCACAGCGAAAATTCATGTTCATCTTGTTTTATTCCAGCATTAACATCCCACATTTGTGTGAATCTCTTTATGAATTCAGGTGCAGACTATTTTGCTTCCTGGTCGCAGCAAACTACTTTTGAGAAGTTAGTACGTTTTGTACACATTTGGTACATTTGGTGAGGCCATTGCCCACCCTCAGCTGCTCAGGGAAAACAAACTCATCTTAACACAAGATCCACTCAGTTCTGCAAGTGAACTGGATTAGGTGTTTTTTCTGGTATTCTTCCATGAATTCAGAAGTCCATGGTTTTCAAACTGCTGTGTTGTCAATCATTATTTTTAAGAGCATTTATTGAAGATGTTTGTGACAGTTCAGAGGCAGGGGCAAAGTTGTTTTCCTATGTGTCTCTGTGTTTCTGGTCTGCCTAATTGGAGTGTAACATCAAATTTAGGCATTTATGTAGTAGCGTAAACAAAGTGTACTTTTAAGTAGCGCATGTTTGATTTTTAGCTTGACATATATGGTTATTACTATTATGATTTGTGCACAAACTGCACAATTATGGTACGGTTTAACATAATCAATTCGTAATGAGCACCATGATTGGAATTGAAGTTTATTCTGAGTTGATTTTAAGTGTGTGACACGTATTAACCAAGTTGAAACGTGTTAAAGTTTGATGAAGATTGTACTACACCAAAATACTATGATGATTGTTACAGTACTTATTCAAACACTTGAAACGTTTTTTTTTTGTTTGCAGTAGAAAGAACAGAGCTAACTTTAACGGTATAATCCTTGAAGAGGGAGAGCAGAGGTGTGTTTTGTTTTTGGCTTTACTATCTGCACCTCCTCGTCACTAAGGTCTGTGTAAGGCTCCTCCTCTCTGGGTCTGGCTCCTTCTCCTTCTAAATCTGACTCATTAGACTGTCTGCTGTCTTCCTTCTCCTGTCTGTGCATAATCTTGACTTTCATTTCTAATTCACTACTGTAGCTGTTAGTAGGAGAAATTCTTCTTAATTTGTTGCTTGTGATGAGCTTACTTGCTCGGCTATGTTAGCATTGCAAAAAAGGATTTGTACTTGACAGTTGTGGACAGACAGAGAGCGCTTTTCTACTTTTTTGTTCTTGCAGTGTTACATCGACCTTAGCTAAAATGTTCAGTAGATTGTGGGGAGAGGGAATCTTAGCTTGGCGCTTGGCCCAGCCATACATCGTAGTTTTTTTTGCACATTTCTTCAAATCATCAACATACACAGTAAAATCAGTATACCCAAATTAACACTGCCAGAGTTGATTTCAACACTTTTAAAGTGTCTATAGGGTCTACGAGTGTTAATTTAACTCTTTTTGCAGTGTTGGTACCTTAACACTAATTTGGTGTCATTTTTAAAGCTCTAGTTTATAACTTAGCTTCTAATACAGGCATGACCGGCAGTGACACATTTGGCACTCAGATCAATTACCCTTTTTTTAAGTCACTGGATTCAAACTTGCAGCTTTTGTCACTCACTCTCACACCACATCTTTTTACAGGCCACAGTCAACCACACTTGCATACATTCTTGGATGTATCTGGAATCCCAGGATGGATTTCCAACATTAGAGTTAACATTTATCTCAGCCATTTGCAGCTTTTCTTTCTCAAATGTTCCCTCATACGGCCTCATGCCATTCATCCTTTCACACAAAAGAGAAGTGAACGGAAACACGAAATCCCATCCTATCAGTCTACCGACGATTCCAGCCGGTATTTGTGGAGAAAACATCGCCTTAAATTGTGATGTCTGGTCAGATGTGTGTGCGTTTGTTTTAGCATACTGCTTATCAATGACAGGTTGACCATCTAATTTCACATTAGTTCTTTGATCTTTTACAGAAAAATATTTTGTCTTTGACTTAGCCTTTTACTGAGTCAGTTTCTGTCAGCATGTTTTCAAATTTGTCTACTGTTTTGGACGGATTGTTACCCATGTTCGCTTGCACATTTAGACTTTACACATACAGGCAACGCTCCCCCTTCAGATCCACACACTGTACACTGTTCTGTAATCAATTTTTCTGTTACAGCTCCTTCTATTTTTTAAGTTTTTTTTTACACCATTGTCAGCTTTCTTGATTTCTCACTTTAAATCAATATGCCAATTGAACATCTAACTGGGAGGTTTGAATGACACATACGTTCCGCCAGTGCTCCCAGAGGTTTCAGCCAGGACATTGTCCCCAAGACACTGAAGCTCCTGACCCCCCTGGTGGGTCTTAGATGTTTCTATATTCCAGGCAAATTAAATGAGCATATAGTTTTTTATGATTTCTTCAAACACAGACATGGTAAAGCATAGTAATAAAACTTTTGCACTTACCACGTCTTTGTTCTGTTGAAATCCTGTTCGTGACGCCAGTTGTTGTGGAGAAATTGCTGAAGTCAAAGGTCAATGGTGAGGTCAGGAGGGAAGAAAGTGTTCAGGAGCCTCTGATGTCTTATGTCTTACACGTGACATCTATTGCACGTCTGTCTGTCCTGGGAGAGGGATCCCTCCTCTGTGGCTCTTCCTGAGGTTTCTTCCACCTTTTTTCCCTGTTAAAGGGTTTTTTGTGGGCAAGTTT
Source organism: Argyrosomus regius (assembly GCA_946959425.1). Lineage (NCBI taxonomy): Eukaryota > Metazoa > Chordata > Actinopteri > Sciaenidae > Argyrosomus > Argyrosomus regius. The sequence goes on along the minus strand of OX336892.1, from coordinate 1,028,751 downwards.
TTCCTCACTCGAACCGAGGGTCTAAGGACAGAGGGTGTCACTCCCTGTACAGATTGTGAAGCCCTCCGAGGCAAAATGTATTTGCGACTTTGGGCTATACAAAGAAATTTGATTTGATTTGATTTGATTTATGCTGTAGTATTTATTGACACTTGGCCAAGGAGAATACATGTCTGTCATACATGTATACATGTCTGTCATACATGTACATTAATGCATCTTACTAACTAAACTTCTTCCCCGGAGTTTCTGTGCTCTTTTGTCCAGCAGGTTCTCGTGGATCGTGACTGCTGCTGTGGTCCTGCATGACGTCCACTACATATATTATTACTGTCATTAATGTTACCAGATCTCCATTACAGTTTATAGTAACTTAGTTAATGATTTGCTGCTGCTGTGCATCTGTGTCTCTCTATCTCTATCACAGGTTCCACTGCTACTGTAATCATTTTATCATTCATTGTAATCCATTGTCATTTTTCATTGTAATTACACAAAATGTTTCTGTTGACTTGTTGACTGTACACGTGACATCTATTGCACGTCTGTCCGTCCTGGGAGAGGGATCCCTCCTCTGTGGCTCTTCCTGAGGTTTCTTCCACTTTTTTCCCTGTTAAAAGGGTTTTTTGTGGGCAAGTTTTTCCTCACTCGAACCGAGGGTCTAAGGACAGAGGGTGTCACTCCCTGTACAGACTGTGAAGCCCTCCGAGGCAAAATGTATTTTGCGACTTTGGGCTATACAAATAAAATTTGATTGATTGATTGAATTTGATTGAGAATTAGAGACACTCTCATAGTGCATCAGAAGTGCCTGAGTCTGTCTCACATTCTGACCAACTCATGCTGGTGGATAGACTTTAAACCCCAAGATAACACCACGAATACTATACGCCCAGAATTAGCCAAAGAGAATGTTTTTACCCATGCAGGTGTTATCGTCAACATATTCTAGTCTGGAGACACAGATGTCTGTTTATGCAGATTGGAATGTCAGCGGCCAGCTATCTATTATGTCTAGGAAGGCATCAATAGGTCTCTTCGACCCTGGCCACCACAGTGTTGATATAGACTGGCACCTACTGTTCTCAACCAAAGCCAAACAAGTAATACTGCTGAGGACCTCAAGGCCCACACGTGACCTCATGTAACCTAAGGATAGAAAATTCCATAACAAAAAGGATCTGAAATATGATCTCACACGAGTCGCCTTATCTACAGAGACAATCTCACTAAGGTGGAAAGGAAGAAACATCCTGGTTGAACCTTCTACAGATGTGAGATGTCACATTAAAAAAAGAACCAAATGGACTCATGTCACAGATGTTGGACTCGTTCATCACAATGTCTTTTTTACTTGTGTAACACAAGCAGCACCACGTTTTCCTCTAATATTTCCTCTGTACTGAACTTTAGTGTGAGCAGGTGTGGACAAGATTCTCCAGCTTAAACTAAATGATGTAGTTTTCAAGCAACAGCAGCGCATCCACACACCACAACAAGTGGTGTATTGTCATGAACGTGACTCAATACTATCAGTGTAATTCTTGATAATACTTCTGAAGTCATATTGTTACTGATGTATTGTCAGATAGTTCAGAACTGAACTCATAGTTGAACTAATCCTGTGGTTGTATTCATGTTATCGTCTCTACTGATGGCTTGTTTTCCAGGCGAGTTTTCAGAGCTGCAGTTGAAGATGCGCTCAGTGCTGAGGCTGGAGGTGGAGGTGGTGCGTTTCCTGAAGGAGGAGCCACGTAAGATGGACTCAGTGTTAAAGAGGGTGAAAGCCCTAACTGAAGCCCTGAGCGCCCTCCGCAGGTACTTTAACTTCACTTAGGAGTACAGTCAAAAGTTTTGGATCCATGGAAATGATGAAATAACATGTGGTAAACAAAAAAAGTGTAAACAAAGGAAAATATGTATAAGTAAAATTTTGATGGCAGCTCTGCACACTTCATTCTTTGAGTCAGTTTCATGAGGTCATCACCTGGAATGACTTGAAGGAGTTTTTCTTTTGCTTTGTGAAATAATACAAATCAAGCAAACATTGAATGATGTTCATAATATATATGTCTGTGTTTGTCTTCCTTGTTATCAACAGGTGTGTGTCAGATTCAGCTCCCCCAGCCACGTCAGCCCAGGTGGAGTCCCTAAAGACTCTAGAAACAGACCAGGGTCCTTCAAAGACCAGGAGCCCCCAGAGCTCCCCCAAACCCCATCCTCGATCCTCTGTCAGACCGCCTGTGCCCACGCCTTCTCTCTCTCAGGGTGAGGTTGGCCCGGCAGGGTCAGCCTCCCCCATTTTGTTCCGAAGAATGAAGAGTGGTGCAGCCACAATAATCCAGCCCTCCCATCATCACCCCAACCCCCCTCTGACCCCCACTCATGGACGAGACTCACCCTCTGTGGCAAAGGTACTCCACTGATGACATATTGAATACAGTTTTTTTCAATCGCTAACAAGTGCTTACCCATACTTCAGATACTTTTTCTAAACTCTTAACACAGACTCACACCTACAAAACACAATTGGCTAAATGGATCATTTTCTTCTCAAAAACACATTTTGTTAAACATATACTAACTCTTCACTTCAAAATAGAACACATCTTTCTCTGCACACACTAACTTTACCAAAACACTGGAAATCTGACTCAACATGAAATGATTCTGTCAAAGAATAACACTTGTTTTCACTTCACAAGGTACATGCAGTCAATCAAAGTACACCAGGTTTCAAAATACTGGCTATTGTTGACATTACAAAAACTGCATAGACTTTTATGTTTCAGTTTTACAGGTATTTGCATGCAAAACATGCAATCCACCGTTTTTACACTAAATTTCTTGGTTGGGAACTGTATGTCCACATGTAATGTTCACATTCAAAAGCATTCCAGTAAAAAGCAAAACTTTTTTTTTTCCTTTACTGTTTATTACAGGAGGTACAGTAGAAATACTGTTTACAGTATGATAGAACAGAAAAAGTTTTACAGTATTGCTTACAGTGAACAAAATATCCATGAAACACACAAGAGCATTCTGAACAAAAAAACAACAGCAAAAAGCCCAGATAAAAAGACGTACCAGTCTTGGGTGGACTTCAAACCATGTTGTTATTGCTTGCGAATGATGGAAAGCCACATTGTCCCAGGTGATTACAAAGGTCCTCATGTTTTCACCCTCCTGATCCTGCTCTGGAACCGGGCACTGGTGGAGATCATTGAGAAAGGCAAGGAGGGGCTCGGTATTGTAGGGTCCAACCTGACATCTGTGAAGGAGTAATCCTGCAATTGCAATTGCAAAAATATGGGTTGTATCTGGAGTATGGGTAAGCACTTGTTAGCGATTGAAAAAAACTGTATTATCAGCTGAGATATATTGTTTTTGAACTGATATCATTGCAGAAGCAGAGGTTTTTATACTGTATCTAAGGTTTGGAATATTGTTTTTGCTATTGTGGGATGTTTTGTGTTAACATTCATAAATAATACAAAAACAATCCATAATTCTGTTGGGAGGTATAGCTTGTCTGTTAAGAAAATGTAAGCATTGTGGAAATGTGTTCACTGACTGCATGTTGTGTGAAAACGACATGAAATGTGTGAATGGTATGGCCACAAAAGACCGATGCTGTGCTAATTGTGTTTAGAGTTTTGAAAATGTGACAACTGGTTGGACAAACGCTTGTTAGCGACCGAAAAAAACTGTAAACTGTAAGCAAATGACAAAATGTGAGCCTGTATGTATAGACAGGTGTTTTTGTTGGAAACAGTGTGTAGTGTGGAATGTGTGAGACATCTTGTTGTGTTGTTGTTAAGGTGAGTCCTTGCAACAGAGAGGGCAGCCCTGCCCTGCAGAAGACAGCGGCTCCTCTGCAGTCTGACCAACTGTGCAGTTCAGCAGGTGGAAGCAGTCAACCTGCACAAACACCAGCACTGCAGAGCCACACTGACCAGAACACCAACACACACACACACACTGAGGTCAGTCTCCGTGTTTCTCTTTTGTTCTTATTTGGACACATTGCATATATTATACTGTACTTGACACACACACATAAGGTTCATTGTTTTCAGTTTGATTTCAATACATATTTATTTGAATTCAAATAAATCCTCAATAGTACATCAAAAAATACACCAACAGGCGTGTTCTCATTTTCAACTAAAGCTAAATCATAAAACATTGATCCATATCATGAAGGTCACCGCAGTCTCTGAGCTCAAGTTATCCAATAAAAATCTGTGTATTCATTGCTGTGTACATAAAAGCTTAAAAGCTGTAAACTATGACTCTGAGAGAACACTGCAGTCAAACATTCTGTTTCTGAACTGCTGGCTGCTCAAGTTCAGCTACATCCAAAGTTTCTGTATATTGTGGAAGTCAAAAAACGGACATCTCTGAAAGAAAGTTGAAATGTTTATTCCCACATCATAACCCCATATTGTTAATTGATCATAGTGTTTTATTCTGTGCTGAGGTTACTCCTGAGAGTAAACACACTACAGTTATATTTAGATTATGACCAAAGAGACTTTTGCTGGTGAGTTACAAAGGACAGCTGCTATTTACTATGTTGTTCTAAACAATAGACACACAACAGTGGTTCGAAGAAAAATTAGCTTGATGAGTTTATTTAAAGTCAAAGCGGTGCCTCTTGGAGTGACGACAAAGATTTTACTGATCTGTTGATGACATTTTGTCAGACGCATTTGAAAGTTTGAAACAATCCTCAGTCTGTGTGACTGTGTGTGTGTGTGTGTGTGTCCTTCACAGACTGCAGAGAGACAAACTCCAGAGGGCCAGAAAACCAGCAGTGTGAACCCCACCAGTACCAGCCAAGCCAACCAACCGCCCAACTTTGACTCCAGTCAGCCTCCACCCTGCAACACTAACACAGACTTTAATCAGGTCCAGCAGGAGGACCAGGCCAGCCTGATGAAGTCTGATACCAAAGAGGGTCACTCTAATTCAGCCTCTACACTGATAACTTCCACTGCATTGAAATCAGAGAAGGACGCGCCGCAAGGTTGACCTTTAAACTTAATTCACTGAAGCACAAACCTTTTCTCGTTCCTCGTCAGAGTTAGCAAACACTCTTAACTGCACAAACTTGTCGTACTTTGCTTGTTGCATCTTGAATGAATACCACCTGTTCATTCATGAGATTTGAACATTGGCATAACCAACACCAACAAATCAGGCTGCATGTTCCACTGGGCAAACAATAATAATATGGATCACGGACTGTTATCTTTGCATGAAGTTTATTTTAGTTCTACATTTGATTTCAACTGATTTCAGTCTCATTTAAAGTCAAACTTTAAACGAAGAAAGAGGCAGACTGTCTGTGGGTTAGGTCTGGATAACTTGTGCACAAAGAAAATCAGTGAATGCAACAAATTCTCTGAAATCTTTTGTATGATCCACTTCAGGAGTCTGTTTGTTCGAGTGGTTCTTGCATGAGGCCCAATGTTCTCAAACAGACAAAATAATGTGGCTTTTTATCTCAAGTAGCTCCCTTTCACAGGAATGTCATAGTTGATTGCAAGGAACACGCCATCAACAGGTAGATTTGAAAGATTTATTAACAATGAATGGAATGAGAATGTTCTGGTCGTTAATCTTCGGATGCGGTTGCGTTGTGGGGAAGCTTTGAGAGGGGAATCTGCCATAGCTCCCGGGCACGACGTACCCCTATGGCCCTATGGAGATTGGAATGAAGTTGGAAGTAAAGGATAAAGGGTTGGGGGGGAGGGGATGCAGAATACGAGAGCGAAACGGAGACATGGTTAGGTACAGACTTATGATGCTTTCGGTAGAGGCGTGGTTGAGGCGTGTTCCAGCTCCTGAAACTCTGCTTTAAGCTTCAAACATTTGCAGTTTTACGTGTCCTTAATTGAAGGTTTAGTGATCATTCTTGTCTTTGTCATTCACACAGTGTTTGGTGTTTTAATATCATTGAAAACTTTCATAGTCAGTCATTGTTTTCTCGAGCCATCCTAAGCACAGGTCTGTGTTGTCTGTGCTGCAGCGTCAGTAGAGCAGCAGCCACCTCTGTCTGATACCCAGGAAGACACACCTCTCAGGCCCAGGGATGAGGTGGACTCCGGCCAGTTCAAATCCCCAGACACAGGTATGATTCCAGTCTGAACACAACAACCTGCACCAATGATGTTACAAGCTCATGTTCTGTTTGTTTTTGTTTTATCCACAATCCCAATTCCCAAAAGGATGACATAACAGCTCCCCAAAAGTAAAGCTAAAATGTCTGGATGGCTCCCTTGAGGCTGGCTGCAGTATAATCAGAATCAGAATCAGGTTTATTGCCAAGTAGGTTTTCACACACCAGGAATTTGTCTTGGTGTTATTGCTGCATAACAAACAAACAAGCTAACAAGCAAACAGCCAAACATCAACAAGGTCAACAACAGCAGACATAGCAGCCAGCTAATATTACTTACTAGTCCAACAGCAGTCAGCCCAGCTCGGCGTCTGTCTTTCAGCCTTTTATTTCACCAAGCTCTCACCAACCACTAAAAGTCAGTCCCATATTTACTCTTGTCCAGCACATCTCTTCTTCAACGTCCTCTTCGGTCTCATCTCCTCTGTCTTTATGTCCATAGAGGCTGCTGAGCACGGTTACATTTTACATACAACACAGCATGGGGGGATGTTGTAAACACCAACACTCCTCAGTCTGTGCTGTACAGCTACCAGCTACCCACCTAACAGCAGTTTACTTTACTGTCTATCAGGAAACTGAAATAGAAAATAGTTGTTGCTTGTGTTGCTTAGTGCTGTAAAGCATTGCATTTCTCTTGACCCGGACCTGTTCAGCATCATTCACCACACTGCAAGTCAGTGTAGCATAAAAAATGATTTTGAAGGTTTATTTTGGTAAGGTAGAAAAGTTACATAGTGTCACTTTAATTAGTTGATGCTATAAAAAGAAAGTTTCACAACAGAATGGCAGTACCACGTCTTTATATATATTTGAACTTTATTTTTGTACAATCATAGGAAATGGAGATGTGTTGTCCATCTTTAAATACAGTCCGTGGTAGAATCCTAGTCCAATATTTATATTTTCTTGTGTGACAGCATGAATAAAATACTAACATGACCAGATATGTCTCCAGCAGGACCCTCACAGCATCCTGCAGCCACTGTGGAGCCTCCTCTAACAGCTCCTCCCTCAGCTCTTCCCAATGCAGAGTGCACCAGTGGGCCACAGGGGGAGAAACCTCGCCGCTCTACTGTGGACAAGGAGGTAAAGCAGAGTCCAGATATGGAATACCATACCAGCAAGTATTCTCCACCTCCTCCTCCACCACGAAGGTCAGTTATTCACTGAGGATGACCACCTGCAGAGCGGGCTTTCTGCCACACTTTCTAAAGTCTCAAACCTCTAACTCATTATTTTCTTCTCAGGTTCCATGCTGTCAGTTCAGGTCTTACCACAGGAAGGTCAGGAGAGGTGATTTTCACCACCAGGAAAGAGCAAGTTGGAGCCCAGGTATGTCATTTGTAAACACAAATGAAAGCGAAGCATAAAATAAATATAAATATAAAATCTATATGAAAGAAAGTCCTATCTGAAAAAGATTTGAATTTGATAAATATTTGCGCTTCACAAATTTTGTGATCAAAATATTACGCCCTATTTCAAATAATGTCAACATGGTGCTTCCCCTCACAACATTTAATATGCAACATATAATAATATACAGACAAGAAGGCAGCAACTATACAGGCATACTTTAATAGCTAATTAACTGTACATATATAGTGCCTTTCTAGTCTTCTAACCACTCAAGGCATATACATATAGATATACATATTTCATTCAGGTGCCAGCTCATCAGTTTTGAGGAGTGAATCATTCATACACATTCACAAACCAATGGCTTCAGGAGCAATTTAGGGTTCAGTATCTTGCCCCACACTTCGACATGCCGGGGATCGAACCACTTCTCAACTGATTAGTGGACGATCTGCACTACCTCCTGAGCCCTCCATCAGCTCCTTAAAGTTAGCCAAAACACACAATGGTACTTTTGTTCAATTTGTCTTGAGCCAAAGTTTTGAGTATGAAACACCTCTTCATCATGTGAACTGAAACAAAAACACATCTACAGAGTGGCGAGTCTTAAACAACTGAAATGTGTTTTATATGTCATTTTCAGAATTAGCAGCTCGATATTTAAGTGTGGACCTCTGGAGCACTGTGAAAGTAGTGTTAGCTTGAAGTGTTTTAAAGTGAGCTTGTATGTATTTCAGTCAGCGCAGTGCAGTGAGTGGGCTCCCGGAGCAGCAGAACACATATTTTATATGTGCCCACCTCAAAAAATCATTAACTGTTGAAATATTTGACTTAATGTCAGAAGATAGATAGATATATACAGTTAAATGAAGCTGTAGACACTGAATGTCACAGCATTAGCAGAGGTAGTGCAGATTGGGTCCAAAGTGACAATAACAGAATTTCCAGTAATCAGTGCAACAGAGGATCAGATCAGATTGTCAGTATATTATATTCTATTGTCCTTCTTGCCATGACTGTGAGCTTTTGTACAGTCTTATGCCAGTCTGCCACTGAACACACTCCTCTGCTTGGTGATGGTTTTGTGCAGAGGGTGGCGGGCGTTGTCCACTCTGCCACTGTCACCAGTGAGTCCAGCTCTGTGGCCACCACTGTCCAATTCAGCCTGTGATCCAGCTGCAGCCCCAGATATTTATGTCCTGACCACTTCCACATCGACCCCTCAATGGACACAGGTTGGAGATGTGGTTTGTTCATCACCATCTCCTTGGTTTTGGAGGTGTCCCACTGCACCTGCACCACCTCACGAAGTCCTCAACCAGGCTCCTGTACTCCCCCCTCCTGTCAATCCTTGATACAGCCAAATATCTCAGGATCATCTGAATTCAGTCATTCGGTTCAGTATCTTGCCCAAGGACACTTCGACATGCAGACTGGAGGAGCCGGGGATCAAACCGCCGATTAGTGGACGGCCCACTCTGCCTCCGAGCCACAGCCGCCCCAAAGAGAGAGAGCACAGTCCACTGTGGTGCTCCACTGCTGCTGACCACAGTGACATGCAGCCCAACATACTGTGGTCTCTCTGTGAGGTAGTCTGTAATCCATCTCACCAGGTGTGAGTCCACCCTCATCTCTGTCAGCTTGTCTCTCAGCAGGAGGGGCCGGATGGTATTGAAGGTGCTGGAGAAATCAAAAAACATGATTCTCACAGCACCGCTCTCCTTGTCCAGATGAGAGTGAGCCCTGTGTAACAGATAGAGGATGGCATCCTCCACGCCCACCTTCTCCTGGTATCCAAACTGCAGTGGATCCTGTGCGTGGTGGACCCGGGGTCTGAGGAGATGGAGCAGCAGCCGTCCCACATTATGAAGGTCTTCATAATGTGGGATGTCAGTGCAACTGGTCTGAAGTCACTCGGCTCCCCGGGGTGTTTTGTCTTAGGAACAGACAATGAGACATGGAAATCTTCAGGAACCGGGATGATGAATATGAAATCTTAAGAATAATTTAGGCTTAGTATTACAGAGTAGCAACATAGTAGCGCATGTGTTCATATGCTGTGTTTGTACTTCTGTTTAAGGATGAGGGGGAGAAAGGAAAAGAACCTTCTGTGGTTCCTCAGCCCAAACCTGCAAGACAGCCACCAGAAGTCAAACCCAAACCCAAAGCCAAACCACAAATGTGTGCTCCTGCACTGGCTGGTTCCAGATCAACACCTGCTACAGCCTCAGCCCACAGGGACAAGGAGGAAGAGGAGCAGGACAACAAATTCATAAAAGAACTGCAGGTATTCAGCAGATCAAATACTGAACCAAAGAAACAGCAGACTCGAGGACAGCTTATTAATGGGTGATAATGGCCTTTAATTAAAAATGGGATTCGTTGAGTATTGCACACTACTGAGTTAAAACATGTTTAGAATACCATTTGGTTACCATTATTACATATACGTATGCCCACAAACAAATCCCTGAGTTAAAGCAACACTGTGCAAGAATTGGCGTGCAGAATGCAAGCAGCTACAGTATTCTTTAGCAACAAGTGAAACTATCTCTCCATCAGAAAACTGTAAATCCAAGTGATTAAGGTGGAGCAGAAGGACATCAGACGAAAAACCAGAAAACATTTCTCTCTTTGCTTTTCTCTCCCAGGTGTTTCAGAAATACACTATAATACCATTCATGATTTAAATTACTTATAAAATGTCCTGCTTTGATTTTTTAGCTGATTTATGAATTGCACTGAATATGCACGTGCTTCTAACTGTCCACAGCGAGCTGGATTAACATCATCATTAACATCACTGAGGTCTGACTAATCACCTCGCTGTTGCTGTCTCTCCCTGATCATTTTTACTGCTTTCCATGACTTGTTTTCAAACTTTCAAACACTAAACCTGCCCTTTGTTTTACAGTGATATGTTTCATGACATATATATATATATATTGTCATATTCACTAAGGCAATTTGCAATGCAATGATTTGTAACCCCCCTTTTGACACAAAGAGGAGATATTTAATTTTCAACCTGATGAACTTTTTTGTTGTTTTTCTGTTAATATACACTCATTCTGAATTTGATGCCAGCAACATGTTCCAGAAATGTTTGTCAGGAGCATGTGTACCACTGTGTTACACTATCTTTTCTTTTAACAGCACTCAGTAAACATTTGGGAACTGAAGAATGAATTTTTTATTACCATGAAAGGACTTCAGATACTCAACAACCCAGGGTCTTGCTGTCATATTTTTCACTACATATTTTCATTGGGAGACAGGTCAGGACTGCAAGCAGGCTGGTCTGGTACCCAAACTATTTTACTACAACATGCAGAATGTGGTTTGGCATTGTCTTGAAATAAGCAGGGACGTCCCGGGAAAAAAATGCTTGGATAGCAGCATAAGTTGCTCCAAAACCTGCATATACTTCTTGCCTAAAGGCGCCTTACATATGGGTTTAAACTTTAGACAGTCCATCTCCAATGAGCTTGGGCCCAGACATGTTGTTGATATCTGTCTTTCTCTTTACATGGTAGAGTCTTAACTTGCATTTGTAGCTGCAGATTTTTCAGTAATGAAATTACCACAAAACTGGCACACACATCTGGGACTCCAGGGCAGTTGCCTCCTTTGCCCACTTAGCTCAGTCTTGCATGCACCACAAAGCTTAATGGTTGGTTGAAGCTGAAGCCAGGGGTGAGTCTGGAAACTGTTAGAAACTGTTGAAAAGACACATTCAAGAACAATTTGGCTTTTTGATTTCGTTTGACTAACCAGGAGGTTTGTTTCCAACATCCTCTTGTTGGATGAATAAACTTCAGCTCTTCTCCCTGCTTTGACTTCTCAAGTCTTTCATTTCCTTTTAACTGGGATAGATCACACTATGCTGGATTTCAGCCTTCACCTAACATACACCCTACCATACAGTACATCCATAAGCCTTATCTACACAGGTACAAAGACAGAAAAGTGCTGCAAGGCATTTGTTTGCCTTTGGTACAGATACTGTAATTACTACCCAACACCTGTAAAGACAAAGGATGTGCATGTTCCTCTTGGTGATTGTCCAATATTTAAGCCAGAATATAGCTCTGATACTAGTCTCTATTAGGGTTGCAAAGGGGAGGTACATTTTCCATGGAAAGTTAAGGTGGGGAATTTGGGAAATATTCCAAATTGGAAACTCCATGGGAATTATGGAAATTTATGGGAATAACTGGAAATTGGGGGTAATTTAAACAAACTGTATCATATCCAAACATAAATTTAAACATTTTGTTTTGTCATAAGCAGACATGCAAAATAAAACAATTAAAAAACATTTCAACAGATTTATTTGTAAGAAGAACTTGATCTTTTAATTATTCTATTGAACAATATTATGTAGTCCACAAGCTCAAATGTGTGTCTTCAATAGTCTCTGTGTGCTCTGGGCTCTAAAGTGTGGTCCAGGTACAGAAATCACCTGTGCAGGTAGGGGGCGTGGCCTCAATAGCCCTGCAGTAAGCAGTGTGCTATGTGCATGTGACTGAGGAATAGCAGATATTCAAGTGTACCTGCATGAAATCTGGTTGTTTTAGTCAAGATTATGCTAAAATATATTTTCCACAACTATATTTAAGTTCCCTGTTAAGGGCCAACCTTCAATTTTGTAAATTCATGGTTTATTCCCATTAATTCCCATAAATTCCTGTTAATTCACATGGAAAGTTTCCAGCTGTGCAACCCTAGTCTCTATTTATGTATAACATACATACATTGGAATATCTTCATATGGACATTTAGTGCATCAGGTCCCATGGTTCTTGAGGTTTTTTGTTGGTTTAGTTTAGGATTGTGTGTGTAAACACTGCAGAAAGAATAAATGTGTATTTTGAGTGATAATTCATTTACAGGTGATGATGTATTTAATGTTACCTTTTCTAATTCTAGGTGACTACAGACTTGTCAATATATAATAATTTGCCAGGTGGAAATAAACAATGGAAAGGAGAGGCGAGGACACCTCCAACACCACAGGTGGCCAATCAGAACTCTTCTGAGTTAGCAACTTTGAGCAACCAGTTATGTCCCCAGCTTAAAATTACAAATGGATGCCCTCATAAACTCATAACACAAGTTGAACAAGAAGATCACAATGAAATTGGAAAAAACAGTGAATGTCCTGAGAAGGAGAAGAAGGGAGCAGAGGAGAAGGTGACACATTCCTTAAACTGTGTGACAGTAGAGAAGGTCGAAGTACCCCCTCCTGTAGCTATACAAGATGTTCAGACTGTCCAGAAGAATGAGGAGGTGCGAACAGAAAGAAAAGCAGAGAAGGTGGAGGTACTAAATGATCTTAGTGTGGTTACTTCTGATCAGATGAACAAGGAGGTTGTTGGGCAGGTGTTCTCTCCAACCACAGCAGAAAAGAAAGTCAAGTTTACAGTTCTACAAAAAGAAAACATTCAAGCAACTGTGCAGGTATCCAGTGAGCAATCACAAAACAGAGAAGAAGGAGGTAGCCTGAACCCCAATATTTGGGATGATGAGGGACCTCCTCCTCCACCACCTCCAGCTGGTGAAGTCAGCCTGAGAATTTCCAAGAGCAAACTTAGGACACAGTCCAAAGAGGAAGACCGAGCCAAAATGAGTGGCTCTGACTTCCAGACTGGAACTGGGGACAGCGCTGGTGAACCCACTTATCTGGCACATGAGAACCATAGTTTTGAGGGCAGTGATGACTCTGACAGGTCACCTATTATTGTTATCTTGAATGAGCCTGTAGACATTTATTCAGCCTACAAGCGCCTGTCCACCATCTTCGAAAGTGAGGAAGATCTCGATGGGATTCTCTCTCCAGAATGTATTGTGGACAAAGAGGAGAGAAAACAGGAAGAACAAATACAGCATGCGAGACAAAACTGTTTCACTCAATTAAACTGTGACGTAGGCCATAAAGACATCACAGGAAACGGCCAGAATTTTCTGCAGCATCAAAGACCTTCAGCAGATAATGGCTCAGTTCCTGAAAACCTAGACCAGAGTAAGCCAGAAAATATAGAGACCAAAAGGAAATTCAAATTCAAGTCCCCCCCCCCAAAATTGGCTGCAATTAGCCAAGCAATTCGAACGGGGATGAGCAAAACAGGAAAGAAGACTCTTGAGGTTGTTGTCTATGAGGATGGGGAGGAAATTCCATCGGACAATAGGCCAGTGAAGGAGACTAAGGAGCAGGTCTCCTCCGCTAATGATACCAGACACTTAAAGTCACATAGTCGGGTAGAAGAGCTCTGCAAGAATACATTTGATTCTATTGACAGTTTAGAAGAGTCCATTAAGCAGTTGGAAATCAGTATGGACAGTATAACTGCCCCCCACCCCCACTCCCCCAATTTTTCCTTTGATTCCCCTGACAGAGCTCAGCTCAAAAGCACAGTCAAACGAGAACGGGAGAGAAGCCCGTCTAAGAGGCCAGCCACTCACATCGTCAAGGGCCCAAATCCACCTCAGAGTAAGAGGGCCAAACCACAGCCTCCACACAAGACAGGGAGAACCTCCACCAAGAAACAGGTCTGATGTTCTTCTGCCTGTGGTGCTCGCTTGCCTCAGTGGTGCTCGGCTGGTTGTGGGATCTCTACTCTGACTGTCTGACTTCACACTCTGTTATATGAATCTTCCTGTCATAGCCGGGGCTCATTTTGTATTCTTAAGCAGAGAAAGTAATAATTCTTACCAGGAAGGACAAACTGACTTTACTGGCCATTGTCAGTGTCAGTCAGTGAGCCATGTTATGGTTCAACATGGTAAGTAGGTGCCCAGTGAGGTAAATGAGTTTTCAGACTGAGCAAGAAACACATTTTGCCTTGTGTCATCCGCAGTGATGACTGATAAACCCTACTGTTACATGCTATTGAGTACAATATTTGATGTTGGCTTTGTTCTTTATTTGCTGCTAGAATCTACGGAGCCCCTAAAGGGACATGGAAAAAAAAAAAAAAAATTAAACGTTTCTAGTGAGCACGAGATACTTTCTCGTGAGCACCAGAAAGTATCTCGTGCTCACGAGATACTTTTCTGGTGCTCACGAGAAAGTATCTCGTGCTCACTAGAAAGTATATCGTGCTCACTAGAAACCTTAGGTTAAGCACAGGCAGTTGTGCTTCCTGTGCGTATGCCTCTAGGCTCGTTAAGATCATTAAAGGAATGGCTGCGTAAATGACTGCGGTAAAGTTGGAAAGATATTGGCAGATTCGAACTTCCGGGATCAATAACTCTGAAGTGAAACGTTGTTAAAACACAAAACACGCATATTTTCAACCGTAGTAAGATAGACAACGAGCTACAACCTAATGTTCATCAAAACGAGCCATGCTCAGAGCCACACCAACAACATTAGTGTTTACGTGCAGCCGGCTGTGAGAGCAGGGACCGTCTACAAAGTGCAACACCGAAAAGAGATATTACAACATAATAATATCTTCACTATGATACAGTGTAGTGTCACCAAACTCACTACACACTTTATTGATCCCCTACAGAAACACTTGGTTTAAAAGAAAGGCATTTTTCATAATTTCTGGGAATTTTTATTAGGAATATTAATCAATAATGCACTATAATACAGTGTAGTGTCCCCAAACTCACTACACACTTCATTGATCTCCTACAGCAGGGGTCATCAACTACATTTGTCCAAGGGCTAGAATTTTTCTCGGCAGACACTATCAGGGCCAGACGCTCTCGTAAAATTAAATTCATATTGTATCCCAAGTAATATATTATTATTTCATATATCAATTTGCCGTTGAAATGTATGTTATTTTTTAGCCTTTGTCAGTGTTAACAGACTCATATTACCTGTACAGTAGCGAGCCACAAGGGGGGCGGAAACGATATTTTAGGCTTCATATTCATGAGGCTGTCAACTGCTAACGTGGGGAGGGTGATGCCGCTGGTCGAGGCGGCTAATCACAGTGAACTGATTGACATCCAGGCCGCTGGTGACATGAAGGCTGCTCTCCGTGGTGCTGAAAGCTTGTGTTGTGTAGTGTAATCTGTAGATTACACTTGGTTTGAAAAAAAATAAATCTTTTTTCATAGTTTGGGGGAATTTTTATTAGGAATTATATTCAATAACTATTACAGTGTAGTATCATAAACCTCAGCTCAACCACTCCTGTTGGGTACTACAACAATTAGTTTGTGAGAGAGGGCTTTAGTATAATTTGGGGTATTTGAATTTTGCGTCAGGCAGAGCGTGAAAAACAACAAAGTCTAAAGGCAGACTACCAGGGGCACGAAACTCCACAGCGGTATGGGGCACGAAAGGAGCAGAGCATGAAAAAGCATCAAAGTTATTGATTAATATTCCTAATAAAAATTCCCAGAAATTATGAAAAATGCCCTTATTTCCCCATATAAATGTTGTAGTGTAATCTGTAGGGGATCAATGAAATGTGTAGTGAATTTGGTGACACTACACTTTATCATAGTATAGTTATTATTATGTTGTAATATCTCTTTTCGGTGTTGCACTTTGTAGACGGTCCCTGCGCTGCTCTCACAGCCGGCTGCACGTAAACACTAATGTTGTTGGTGTGGCTCTGAGCATGGCTCGTTTTGATGAACATTAGGTTGTAGCTCGTTGTCTATCTTACTACGGTTGAAAATATGCGTGTTTTGTGTTTTAACAACGTTTCACTTCAGAGTTATTGATCCCGGAAGTTCGAATCTGCCAATATCTTTCCAACTTTACCGCAGTCATTTACGCAGCCATTCCTTTAATGATCTTAACGAGCCTAGAGGCATACGCACAGGAAGCACAACTGCCTGTGCTTAACCTAAGGTTTCTAGTGAGCACGATATACTTTCTAGTGAGCACGAGATACTTTCTCGTGCTCACGAGATACTTTCTCGAGCGCACCAGAAAAGTATCTCGTGAGCACGAGATACTTTCTGGTGCTCACGAAAAAGTATCTCGTGAGCACGAGATACTTTCTGGTGCTCACGAGAAAGTATCTCGTGCTCACTAGAAACGTTTAATTTTTTTTTTTTTTCCATGTCCCTTTAGGGGCTCCGTAAAGAATCTGATGCTTTTGGCTGATTTTTATTGTTGGAACTGATGGCACACAAATACTGTACGGAGGGGCCATGCTTTCCAATGCTCATCTGCAGTAATCCTTCACTTAATGGTGTTATACTGTTGTTTACTGTTAGACTCCTATATTTATTTTATTTTATATACTTTACTTTGTTTAAATTTGCATATTTTATCTTGTTTATTTTTTTTATACTTAGTTAGCTAGTTTTATTCTATTTTTACTCTTGTACATTAGGCTGCTCAGGGACCAGGGAAACTAATTTCGTTCCATCCCATGTTAACTGTGTTGAAATGACAAATAAAACTCCTTGAATCCTTGAATCCAATGAGAGCATTTGTCCCACACAGTCTGTCAGTCTGTCCTAAATGTTATGGGAATTTTTTAAGAGAAGGACCCTTCAATAAGAAAGACCGGATTCAAAGTATCAAAGTTTAAGTTGAATTTATTATTCTTGTACAAGAAGGAGCGTTTAACAGTGCAACGCACAAGAGGGGTTACAGAGAAAAGGCTCCCCGAGGAGCTCTAACAGTTGGTTCTTTTACATTTTTTACTGGGCTGTCTCGGACACCTCCCCACTGCTACAAATAACATCATAACGTCATTGCCTGGTTCTCTACTCCCTAACGAACAGGACTGGTTCTTGTCTACCTGTCTTCCTTATCCTTAAACCATCACTAGTAATTTATAGTTGAACTCTATCTTACCCTGCCAGCCTCAGTAAACCATAAAGCAGATAAGAGAAGTGCCCAAGACATGTAAAGAACAACTTAAAACACATACCATATGAATTAGAACATCTACAGTGTACTCCTAATTTTTATAACACTAACTAAGCTTTTGTTTATCCATCTCCTTGCTAGACCTCCAGCAGCAGTTCAAGCTCTTCTGCTCAGCATCTCTGTACAGAGTCTCGCCACTCATCTTCCTCTTGCTCGCCAGAGAAGACACCTCAGGGCCAGAAGCAGTCCAGCCAGGTAAACAAACGTTGCCAGCTCTGAATCAGTATACTCAGTACAGTAATGAACATTTTATGAAAACATCTTCAGAAAGTGTCATAAATGTTAGTAGTTCGAAAAAGGAGTGAATAATATTGACTGATTTATTTGATTGTGTTTGTCAGTAAGTTTTGGATGTGCTGAGCTCTCTGTGGTGATACATACATATCTGTCTTATCTGTGGGTCTGCCGTCTGTTCATGTTCCTCTTCTCCTTGGCACATTTCTGTCAGTACACATTCCTTGATTTAACTGTTGTACCCATGCTGTTAGCAGCCCCATATTCCAAATTAGCTGCTGATCCTTTGAAACTCAACACAGTTGACATTTGAGTCTCGAGATCAGAGAGTGGGTCTTGACATGTATGTAATCTGCATGTTCACTTTGTACAACCGTTCCTCGTCTGGCAATGAGTTGTGGAAACCCTCAAAATCACTTGATCCTCCTCAATCAAAGCCCCATGGAAGCCATCATTCACAGAACTGAATAGTCCAATTGAAACAGCCTCACATTCATGTATTCAAACAGTGTGTCGTCCTGGAAGTACTGCATGCATGTTGTGGTTGGTGGCATCACTGTTTAGTTTCATCACAATGTTAAACCTAATGACATGATTACAAAACAATTCCTAGTTATTCTGAAAGAAGAAAATAATATTTTATGTCTTCATATTTTTTGTTTGTACATTTACTATTCTTTTTCTAAACGGGTCTGATTTAATTTAAAAGAATAGAACTGAATTCTGTCAGTCATGTTTGGTACTTCTATGTCTTTGGCCAGTATAGAAAAAAATAACATTTAATGTTTAGCCTGCATAAGTACGATTCAGATATCCAGAAAATGTGACAGTCAGCTTGTGAGACTAAGTCTATCGATAAGCACCTGTAACTGAATGCGTGTAACCTGTGATCTAACAGATTGTGAAACAGGACAATCAGCTGCCAGGAAGACTACAGTCAGGGAACAATGATTGAACGAGAGCAAGAGACAGCTTATTAAGATGTTTGGCTTCATCAGTTCAATTGTTCTTAATAAAGTGATGAGTAATCACTAATTCATTGTACAGCAGCATAGGTGTTAAATAAAACTGCACATCGTCTCCATGACATCACTTACAGGTTTCTGAAGAGACGTTGTGAAGCTCAGAGTGCTGGCTCTGGCCACCATCATCTTGGCAGTCTTGGAGCTGAGGCGGGCTAAATGAAGCCTGGGTGCTCAAAGAAGCCACCTGTGACAGCGTCCACCTGTCAATAAAACAGCCTGGCTCTTAATATAATTTGAACAGGTGAGTTGTATATAAATTCACCCTCAGTACAGTTGTCATGAACGGGGAAATTAGCTATAGAGACCAAAACTGTTTTTTGTACCAGGCTGTAAACATGGGGACTTATGGACACTGAGTCATTCTGTAACCAGCTTGAAGTGTCTGAGAAACGGCAGTTTTTGGCACCTTCACATTGGCTTCACTTCACAGCCACAGAGGTTGCAGCTTATACAGTGTATGTAAGCAACCAAATTCCCAAAGAAAGCTTCCTTCTGCCACCAAAACAGCCCTGACCAACTGAGGCATGGACTCCACTAGACCTCCGAAGTGTGCTGTGGTGGTAGCAGCAAATTCTTTAAATCCGGTCAGGTGTGAGGTGAGTCCTCCATCGATTGGATTGAGATCTGGGGAATTTGGAGGCCAAGTCACCGCCTTGAACTCGTTGTTGTGTTCCTCAAACCATTCCTGAACCGTTTTCCTGTTTCTAACGTGCAAAATGTTCACTTGCTGCCTAATATATCACACACAAGATAATCACTGCTATTCACTTTACCTGTCAGCAGTCATAAAGTTATGGCTATTTACTAGGTGGCTTTGAAAGTATTAGTGCCACTGTTAGTACTCAGTACCATCAGATGGCAGGTAAAACAGTTCAAGTCATACACATAGTAACTTCACATATGTGTGGAGCATATGGCTGTAGTTATCATGCCAAATTAGAGTGGGCTGGACTCGTGGAGGTGGTAGCTCCATATCAACATATTTACAGGCTCTGGAATAATCAATAAGCAGAAAAGAGACAACGTGTTTATGCCTTTTTATGGAGAAAGCATATTGAACAAAACGTGTCTTAATATGACCCTCAACAAGTAAGATTGGTGAACTGTGTTAAATGATCGGACTACCACAATCCCCCAATGGACAATAGTCTACACAGCATTAGAAAAGAGGGCATCAACCCATCAAACTTCATCAGCTCAAGGACCTTTAATATGAGTCACTCCAGGTCTCTTGTTGAGTGAGCACCACACAGTGCAGCAGCTTTATTCTTCTGGTCTCTGGTTTCAACTGAGACAGTTGATGGTACAAAGAAATGCATCAACAAAGTTCTTCTCAAATTGTCAAACAGCATCTGAACCCCTTTTTCCACGGACCTTAGAGAGACTGCATCCAAAAGGTTCTGTAACTTTTAGAGGACTTTATCCAGTGATTAGTTTGGTGTACAGAGACCAGAATGCAGGCAGCAACTTTTCATTCTTCACACAACTATTTCTGTTTGCTCTCAGTGCACCACTATATCTGAAAATGTAATTCAGTTTCATTTATTTAGCACCAAACCATAACAAAAGTGATCTGGCGACACCTTCCATACAGAGCAGGTCTAGACTGTAGTCTTTATAATATTATGTACAGAGACCAACAGTTCCCACCATGAGAAAGCACTTGGTGACTGTGGCAAGGAAAACCTTTTAGTGGCAGAAACCTCAAGCAGAACCTGAATCATGGTGGATGGACATCTGCCATGACCAGTTTAGAGAGAGAGGGAGAGACAAACTTTGTGGTATTTGTACTTGTCTTGTGCCACTCTGTGGTGTGATGAGTAGACTTTATCGTTTGTAGCCTTGAGAAAGAAATTGACTGGCCAAAGCCATAGAATTAACAGCTCTGTGAGTGTGCTGTGTGTTGATGGCATTCATTTGTTTCGTGGTGTGTGTTTGCAGGCTGACAGCAGAAGCAGTAAAGCAGCCGGGGATAGTAAACATTCTGTCGTTGCTTTGCGTGTCTCTAAGATACCAGCCTTGTGCCATAACTCTGGGAAACACTCGTCTGCCTCTCTGTCCACTCTCCACTGCTTATACACCACCAATAAAAACCTCCAAAACTTCTCCTTCTCCTCTGCCTCTTCATCTTCAGCTTCTTCCACCACCTCTTCTGTTAAACACTCTCTTCTGTCTTCTCCTTCACGCCTCTCCAAGTGTCCTTCCCATTCGTCCTCTCTTTCCTCTGCCCAGCGCTCCAGGCAAGAGTCTTGCTTGTGTCCCGTCTCCCCTTCCTCCTCGGTGAAAAACTCATCTTCAGTTTCTCCGTCAAACTCTCCACCTACCCCCTCTCCATCCTCCCCTCACAGCTCCTCTACCACGTCTCTGAATCTGAGTCATCTCCTCCCCTCGTCTAGCCACGCCTTGTCACCATCCCACACTAACGTCAACCCAACCCACCACTGGCCTCGCAACAGCAGCAGCAAACGCCTAGTCCTTGTCTCCACTTCCAGCATCACCTCCACCTCCCAGCACAGCTACTACTCTTCATCATCCTACTCTTCATCTTCATCCTCTTCCACCTCCTCCTCCCTGTCCCCCACCTCCTCTTCCTCCTCCCCTCCCTCCCCATCCTCCTCCCTCCTCCCCACCATGGTGGGTCATGGGGCAAGGAGTATCCAGACATCAGGGTCCATCCACTCTGTGGGTCGCAGAAAGAAATGCACCGGAGGCCAAGCAGGCCGAGTCCCACGCACGGAGGCAGCAGCCACAGAGGACACGGCATGAGGTTATACCTTAATACCTCAATAAGAGAAAAAAAGCTAATGCACTGTGTCCCTACAGCAATACTGTGTGATGTTTACTTTCCAACATTTTTGGATGGACAAAGATGAGAATATTAAGACCTCAATAAACAAAAGTCTAGCCTGATATTTATATACACTACTGCTGTACAACAGACATGAAGATCCCAGACCTGAGCAATACAGTGGCATGCTTCAGATTATAGGCAGGTTGCAGCTCATCACAGATATATACACCAGATATGTCAATCAATAGGAAGCAAACCTGAGCACCGGCTCTTTTAAAACTAGTTTGTCCACGACAGAGTGCTGTTTATTTTTAACTGTTAAATGGAATTATCAGGGTTGTTATTATTTTTTATTAAGAGACAATTTAAATGTTTAATCTGTCCCCGATCTGTGACCTAACCTTTAAGGTGTCTTTACCCGTGCTCTATGCTCAGGTTAGAGGTTGGTGTCATCAGATGACATGTATCATTAAGAACGATAAAGGTTGGACCACCTAAACAGGTCTGACAAAACTAACAGGAGAGTGAGCAGAAATCAGTGAAAAGTGACAATCCCAACTCTCAACAATATTTTTTTATTGTATTTGAATAAAATTGATATCAGTCAGCCTTCTTACTGGCTGGTTGTTTTGATATTTTGGAGTGGTTGCTTTTAGTATATCTGAACATGTACTGCTACGAACAAAGACAGACAGACAGACAGAGACACAGACAGACAGACAGAGACACAGACAGACAGACAGACAGACAGACAGACAGAGACACAGACAGACAGACAGAGACAGACAGACAGAGACACAGACAGACAGACAGACAGACAGACAGACAGACAGACAGAGACACAGACAGACAGACAGAGACACAGCCAGATAGACAGACAAAGACAAAAACAGACAGACAGACAGACAGACAGACAGACAGACAGAGACAGACACACAGACAGACAGAGACATACTCCATCAGCCCTCTAAGATGCAGTAGGACAGCTGAATTGGTATTCTTGGTGTATGGATACAGTCTGTGTGCTTTCACTGAACATGGTTGAATTCATTTCTATTAAAGGATCCAGGTTGTGTTGATCAATATGCAGAGTTTACCTAAAGACAATCTATTGTGTACAGGTCAAATGTGTCAGTGTTGACTTTGTATGTAGATGAAGTGTAATGTAGAAATGATGTACAGACATATTAGACAGATTCTAACATAGCTGTTGATCATGTGCTCATACAACAGTTTACATTTGTAGTGACTTTTTGAAGTGACGATTGCCAAAAAAAAAAAAAAAAAGGAACTTTGGTGTTTTTATTCCAGTTCCTTTATACTGCCTGAACAGAGAGTTCATGACACAGACAGTCTGTGAGGCAGAAGAAAGGAACAGTCCACCACTGTCAGAGTCTAATGAAAAGATGAAGATCAGCACAGACATGTTCAGGACATCTGAGCGAGGGCAAGCTTCAGAAAGATATTAGAATGTGGAAAGATGCATACTTACATACCTATTCCAAACCAAACACTAAATATGTTCAGCTGTACTCGAGTATTTGTTCTGATTACATTACTTATGGTCAAAAGCGAGTCAACAACTTTGCTAACAGCCAAACATCAACAAGGTCAACAACAGCAGACATAGCAGCCAGCTAATATTACTGACTAGTCCAACAGCCTGCCTCCAGTTTGATGTAGTGAAACGTGACCCCAGTCGTTCATTTTTCTGCCTATGGCCTCTTCAGGGGCTCTACACAATAATATGTTCTTAATGAAAAAAATGAAAGTGCATATGGCTTCCACTGTCCTTGTCTAATGTTTTGGAGTGTAGGACATTTGGATGAAGCTGAATAAACGCACCCTGGTTGAGATGAACTGATTGGTTAATCTTCTCATGTGACTCTGGGTATTCTGTTTCTTAAAATATCGGCTTGTTCCTCCTTCACAGATTTGCTCTCTGTTTAGTGTAAGGCAGCAACATGGGCTTAAAACACCAGTGTGTTTGACAATGTGTGGACCTTTTACTGTGTTCTGTGTATATGAATGTTTATCATTCAAATGTAAAGGCACAGTTTGATATGCAGATAGTTTCTTTCTTTTGTTGTTTTCTTGTTTGAGTTTACTGAAATGACCAAAAACCTGTGCATGCCTTCAACAGTTTCTCTGTAAGTTAGGAACCTGTTGAGTTTAAACTGCTGTAAATATCTGTGCTTTCCCATTTTCTAAGCTGTTGGCTGTCATAGACTTCAGCTTCCTGTGAGGTTGGAGAACTAATAAAGGGCTTCACGTCCACTGCTTCTGGTTTGTTTGACTGTACAGTGCTGAGCCACCAGAGGGCAGCAGAGACACAGTAGAGTACTGATAAAGCTCCTTACAGCAGATTCATGTTTCACTATTAGTCACAAGATTCAAATCAAACATGTCAAATCTCTGTAATGCCAAGAACACTTTTTGTTGACCAAACTGTCCAAAAACAAATGAAACGGGAATGAATGGAACTGAATTCAAAACGAACATCCATGTCTTGATAGCATTCAAATGGTTCTTATAGATACAATGTTTCTCTTTAAATATCAAAATGTCTGCAAATATTCTGAGAGTGCAGGAAACAATGATCTGAATGATCCATGTAAGTATGAACAAAACAAAAACAAGAAGAGACAATATAATACAAATACAAACCAGCCCATCCCCTTCAGCTCAGGGCAGGGTTCAGTTTGAGGATCACAGAAAGTGATAACAGAATAATAATAATAATAATATATAATATAATAACTGTATGATGTAGTAATGTTCTGAGAGTCACTTCATGCTAACTATTTAATGTATATATGTAGCAAACAAATCAAATGAATTAAGACTAATGAATTAAAGAAACATGAAGCTGATCCAGGATCGGGTGATGAGGACATCTGATCTCATGACTAAGAATAAGACAGATGTCAAAATGAACAGCATCAGACTCTTTGGATAGCCCAGAATATTTCAAACAAACCAGATCAGATGAAGGTCAGAACGGCTGACTGCCTCAGTCTGTCAGGCTGTAAGCTAGCATGTCTGATCTGTCCAGTGAATGAATATTCACCATTACCTCCACATGTACTGAGGTGTCTCTGAGCAGGGCACTGAGGCTTCAGCTGGTTGGGTGGAGCGGCTCACTGTGAACCTGGAGCTTCTCCTGCTCTCTTCTTTGTCCCTGACTGAAACAATACATTTTCCTTCAAGCCTTCTTTTTCCAAAAGCGTAATGAGATAGCCCAGCCCTGTAATTGGCTAAATTATTAGTCATTAGTTCCATCATATGCTAATTAGCTCATATGTAAATTGCAGGGCCAGATGAATCCCAGTGCCTGTCTCTGTTTAATTAGTCTGTAATTCCTCTGCATCCTTTGGAACACGGGGAAGTTGGCAGGCCAAATGTGTGTCTGATGCAACAGAGGGAGGGACAGGGGACTAATTAGAAATATCTCACATGAAGCATTTCTACATTAATTACAACATTTTCTGTGTCCCAATACTTTTTCTTCCTTCTCTGCACAACTGGGCTGCGTCAGAGGAGGACATCACAAACCAACAAGGAGCCCGACTGCTGCTTAATCAAAGATGTCGCTCCTTATTTGCATTTCTAATTGGAATTAATTAGAATTGCCCAAATTGTGTGTGTGTGTGTGTGTGTGTGTTTTCACTGATGGTCTTGCTGATGTGGATTTCTTCATCTGCTCTGATGTCATTATGAGCAGCACATGGACAGAAGGAGCTGCAGGATGAAGTGAAGGCTGGACGGATGTGTTTGAAACACTTCCTTCTTGTTTCTGAGTGACCTGCTGTCACAAAGACACACACACTCAGCTACACATTCAAGTTATTAACAAATGACATTAATAATGTTTATCAGATCAAATGAACAAACATTGGGATCACTGATGTGGCAGAATATTATGACTTCAAACTTGTCCTTTCTTGTGGTGCAACCAGACAGGAACCCTGACTGAAGCTTGTATGTTTTCATCATAATGGCACCTTAGATCAACAAGATTCATACAGACACTCTCATTTGGTACATTAAACACATTCATTCAACCATTTTCCATAACTACTTATCCTCATCAGGGTCACGGGGGGCTGGAGCCTATCCCAGCTGACATTGTGTGAGAGGCAGGGTACACCCTGGACTCCAGTTCATCACAGGGCTGACACATAGAGACAAACAACCATTCACACTCACATTCACACATTCACCCCTTAACTAGAGTCAGCACCCACAGAGACACGAGGAGACTCCAGCCTGCTGGGTGTTTGATCCCAGAACCTTCTAAGACAAATTAAAATATTCTTCTTTCAATGACTTGTTTGTTTTCATTGTCAACTTTTTGAAGTTTGCCATCTTCAATCATCTTCTATCCACAGCAGCCCCACACAGGTCAGCTATACGAGGACTCTTTACAGTAAGTGTCAACACTTCTGCACACTGCACAGATTACTGATATGCAACTTTCTAAGTAACAAAGGACATTCATAAACATTTATTAATTTAGTTTGTATAAGAGATCAATGATGACAAAAAATTAATCCATTTATTCTTATTGTGTATTAGAAAATGGGTCACTTACGTAACATCGCCAAAATCAGACGCATCGTGTCTCAAGCGGATGCAGAAAAACTAGTCCACACATTTGTTACTTCTAGGCTGGACTATTGTAACTCATTGTTATCAGGCTGCTCCAATAAGTCTCTTAGGACTTTGCAGCTAATTCAGAATGCTGCTGCACGTGTTCTGACAGGAACCAAGATCAGAGATCACATCTCTCCCATTTTGGCTTCTTTGCATTGGCTACCTGTTAAATCTAGAATAGAATTTAAAATTCTTCTCCTTACATACAAAGCTCTTCATGGTCAGGCACCATCATATCTAAAAGAGCTCATAGTACCTTACTACCCCTCTAGAACACTGCGCTCTCAGAATGCTGGGTTCCTTGTAGTTCCTATAGTTTCCAAAAGTAGATTGGGAGCCAGAGCTTTCAGCTATCAAGCTCCTCTTCTGTGGAACAAACTACCAATCTGGGTTCTGGAGGCAGACTCCATTAAGTAGTAGGCTTAAGACAATGAAGAGTACGGTCTAGACCTGCTCTGTATGGAATACCTTCCTGGAGGTTTGGTTTCCACAGAAGAGCTGAGGAAATAATGTTCACTACAAAACGTTCCCAGAAGGTTGTTTTAAAGATATCAAATCATCTATGAGAAACAACTGAAGCCACTACTTCTCTGTCTGTCAGTGTTAATTAAAAGTTTTGGTTCTGCTCTAACAGTCATGAAATGTTCATACTAACAGAGTAAAGCCGTTCACTCCTGCTTGTGTAAATACACGTCAAGGAGCTTGCAGCACACACATGGAATATATAGCACATGACCTTGGCTCAGGCTGTGTCTAATTCAGTCTGCTGCAGTTTTGAGGGCAGCACCACAGGCGACGCTCCCACCCAGCACCCCCACCCCCACATGACCCCAGGCTATCAGTGACAGCCAGCAATTAGAACTTCACCAGTAACTACCCCAGACCCTCATTACCAGTTAATTAAATCAAATCTATCAGGAATTGTCTGTTTAAACCTGGAGGAATACCTTCAAGAACGCTTCCAAGAGCTCAAACGTGAGAACGAGCATAGACAAGCTTTTGTTCTGATGGCTGCTCTTCTTTTATTGTGGATTTGGGAGTTGACAGTTTCTCCTCTGAACACATTTCAGTTACTGATCCCCAAAACTCCTCTTCCACTTCTCTCAACACCCAGAACACAAACAAAGCCAAAGACATGATTCACAAACAAATGTACAGTTTTATTCCAAAAAGCAGCTGAAGCCTTTACACATTCTATGTGAATAACAGGAAAAAGGTTAAAATCCTCCATAATTTAAACATTCATTTCACAAAAATAACATCCATTTATTTATTTATTTATTTATTCTCAAACAGGTAACAAAAAGCTACAAAATGACTCAAGATCTATGCACAGAAATAAAAAGATTAAAAAGTCAGTGTGGCTGGACTGTACACAAGCGTCTTCCTGATCTGTTCTTCTTCTTCCTGATGTCATCAAGTGAACTTATATGTGTGACTGTCAAGGAAACGGACGATTGGCCACAAATATCACTGCTGTCAGGAAAAATACAACTAATGCAGCATCTCTACTCTAATATTTACTCCATCCATTTATTTCAATGAGGATATGTTCCTCCTAAAGGACAGTGAAGTAGAATCAGCACCTCTGTGAAACCTTCATGAAAGTTTGTGATTTGGTCCATTAAGTTTTGGCTCGGTGCACCTGAGCCCTCATTGGCTTTAAAGGATATGAGTCGTAGTTGAGTTTCTGGGTGAGAACCCCCGTCAAGATGAACTCAGCGTTGTGGACATCTGGAAAACAGAGACAACATGTTGTGACAGAGCATCATGGTTTACACACACACACACTTCATTAAAAAGGCAGTCTGTGGAGCTGTCTCCGTGTCTCCAACAGCTGGTGGAGTAACACACCAAGAAAAGTAGTAACGTGCCAACAAACCGGCAGAGAGTGAAGAGAACGTTAGTTTGTTTTCAAGATAGACAGAGTTAGAAAGTAGAAGCACTTTAACAGGACCAAGACTGTGTTCTCCAAGTGTGTGTGTGTTTGTGTGTCTTACCAATGTTTTTCAAGAAGTATTCTCTACAGAGGTGGAGGTCATTGTCACAGGAAATTAAGATGATCTCTGGAAGGTTCTGCAACAAAAGAAGGTACAAATAAAAATCAAGAGAGATTTTTGTCAAATAATCTAACTGCTGAGTTTGTTTTAAAGTTCTCAGTCCTGAACAGCATCACCATCATAAAAATGCATTAAAGCACTAGAGACATTTTGGTGGGACTCGAACCTTATTCTGTTTATGCTCCATGATTTTTCGGTAGGAGGGCTGTTTGGCCAGCAGCTTCCCTCCAGCACTTTCCAGGATGGACTTCATGGTGCTGAGGCTGGGGCAAATTCCAGGGGTGAGGTAGAAGTACTTGCCCTATCACCCATCGCAGGACAGAGACAAAATATATTGATCAGAACCAATCCAAGGTGATCCCTGTTCAAACATGCAGTCTGTTCTTCTCTGTATGGATATGTAGTGTGTTACCTTGAAGAGTGGTGCACTGTTGGCTCTTTTCAATGACTCCTCCAGACTGAAGTTAAACAGCACCTCTGCCTCCGCATCCCTCAGAGTGTAACTCTGCTCATCTGCATCAAACACAGAGGGTGGTATCATTTTTTGGAAAAAAGGTTTTCTTGGAGTGTGTGTCAGTCCTTACGGAAAACACACACATACCCACAAACTTCTGGCTCCTCCAGCTCTCCTCCAGCCACTCTGGGCTGACGATGTGTTTCACCACAGACATGGCAGTGAGGAACTTGACGGTGCGAGTCACCTTACTGGCCACCAGGTGAGTGACCTTCTGACTGCTGTCTGCTACTTCTCCACCTAAAGCATGTAACCTCTGCAGGGGAGGAGGAGGAGGACAGACACATCACACACAACATTTAGCAGCAGGACACGGTGAAGCTAACATTGAGGACGCTGTGACTTGAGAGCGGGACATTAACACACTGTGTGATGGCTTGTTGTAAAGTCTCACTGTACCTTTGTGTACTGCTGTACTTGTGTGGGCTCAAAGCCTGTGAACATGACTCGAGGAGTGGACTCTGGAGGAAGCTTCTTACTGGGGGACTGGATCTCCTCCAGTCTGCACACACACAATTGTACTTTTATTCACAATATCATCATTACTTGGTCATGTGGAGAGTAGAGCTGATGTTTGGTCCAGTTCTGCTGTTTCATGTTGACAGACTGTTCACAGATCTGCTATACTGACCTAGCCTTCTTGTTTGCAGGCTGGTTGGTGGAGTCAGTCATTTTCTGCTTCTGGAGCAGCTGGAGACTCTAAACAGCACACAAACATGACATAGATCAGATCTGAGGAGCTACGCAGCACAAACATCCACAAACAAGTAGTGCACGTGGATTAAAGTTCTCCGTCACTATGATGGATTTCCATCATTTAGAGTTCAGAGAAACAGCAGGCGGCGTACAACAGAGTGCAGGGGGCAGGGAGCACACACAGCAGAGTGACAGAATAACTTCATAAATACTATTTCTATTGAATGACAGGTTCCCCTCAACTTTCTGGAGGGTCTTTGCTTTTCTAAGTGGCATGCCTGAAGAAAATAAGGCAAAAACGCATGGGACCTTTTTTATTGAAAGGGCATTATTTTATTGTTCTTCACATATTTGTTGAAAAACTGCATATGTATGTCAGGCAAAGGGATTGAAAAATAATATTTTCATTCTTCACTAGTACTGTTTGAGGTGTGATATGACAAAAATCAGATTCATTTTATCCAGCATTTGCAAGCTGTAGACTGTCTGTCCAGTCAGAGTATCGAATCGTATCGTGAGATTAGTGTATCGCTACAGCCCTAGTAGTGATGCAGAAAGGTGAGAGCTCACCATCACACTGAAACTGTCACAAGGCTGCAAAAGTTTCACTTATTGTTATCTAATCCTGGTGCTGTTTGTTTGATGTATTTTTCTGTTAAATGATAAGAGGCTCACTGGAAACAATATTAATGAGAAGAAAAATAAAACAGGTTGATGGTTGATTATTTGAAACAGTAAATCAGTAAAAATGAACAGCTGTTCAGATCATCTTCCTGTAAAACACTGTTGGTGAAGTATTTAAATATGATGGCTGCATGAGAGAACATGGTCATGAGTGGAGTGCTGCTGAATAATGGTTGGAATAATGTGACAGATGACTTAGGTGTTTTTCAAGTAAGAAGCTCTCATGTCATCAAACATCAGCATCAACAAACTCACCGCCAAAGCTTCAGGAGATACTTTGATTGGTGCTCTCCAAGCAGCTACAGAGAAAAACAACAACAATGTAGGAGTTTCATTCATCCACACACTCACGTAAAAATACATACACATACTATCATGTTCATATAAAAGCAAAGAAGATGTTTTGATGGCTAGCAGGCATGATAAGAAAAAGCTGTGCAGTTCTAAAATGCCTCCCTGACTGTCCTAACTGTTTGAATCATGTGATATTCAGCTGCACATACCAAGCAGGTTCTGGACCAGCTGTGGGTTAGGCACGAGCGGTTCAGGATGGTTGTAGATGGAGTATCTGCTGTGTTGAATCTGTCTCAGTGCTTCAAAGTTGCCCAGCAGTATATCACACAGCCACTGGGCATTCACACATGGGATCTTCCACTCCTTGGCCTTCTCATATTTAAGCCCACTGGGTCTGAAGAGAGATCAACAAGATGATCAGATCACAATACTGTACCTGAAAACATCCAGAGCTCTTGGTGCATATCCTAACATCACACAGGAATGTTCAACTCTATGTGAGGTTCTCCAGTCACTACAGTCCCTCACGCCATAAAACTTGCTAACATGCTATTTTAATGTCATTACAAAGACAAAGACAAACTGGATGTTGGAAATGTTCTGCTCCCTGGAGTCTGACTGTGATCTTGACAGGTCAATCAGCTTGCAGAGTTGATGATCTTACTCTTTACAGATGAGGACAGTGTTACTGCGACACAGATATCCGGTGTATCTGGCACCAGCCAGGTAGGCCATCAACTTCAGGTCATCCCTGTCAGCATCCACAAATCCAGTCACTGATAAAATCTGAAAGGAGCAGCAGTGAAAGAGAGAACGGTGGAGTGCAGAGATGACAGAAATCATCAACAAAAACACATTCCCTGTTGTTTTAATTGAAATGTAGTTCTTTAACCAACACACCAAAGTAGCAGTTTGACGTACATGCTGAGAGCAAGGTTTGGCTCCAGGAGGGAAGGCAAAGGGCAGATGTAACGTCCGATGAGGAGGAACCATCCTCTTCCTCTTCAGCACAGTGTTGAGCCAGTGGGCTGTTACACAGCGCTTCCCTTCCCTGAGTGCCTGGCAGAGGAAACACAAAAACATAAAACAGACGTCCAACAGAACAAAGATGACATGTTTTTGAATAGTTTGACATTCATCAATCTGCAGTGATTCCTCTGGGACTGTGTTTTCTGTGTTTTAACTAATTGTGGTGTTAAACACTTGTGTCTCTCTCTCTCATCTTACTAACTAAACTTCTTCCCCGGAGTTTCTGTGCTCTTTCGTCCAGCAGGTTCTCGTGGATCGTGACTGCTGCTGTGGTCCTGCATGACGTCCACTACATATATTATTACTGTCATTAATGTTACCAGATCTCCATTACAGTTTATAGTAACTTAGTTAATGATTTGCTGCTGCTGTGCATCTGTGTCTCTCTATCTCTATCACAGGTTCCACTGCTACTGTAATCATTTTATCATTCATTGTAATCCATTGTCATTTTTCATTGTAATTACACAAAATGTTTCTGTTGACTTGTTGACTGTACACGTGACATCTATTGCACGTCTGTCCGTCCTGGGAGAGGGATCCCTCCTCTGTGGCTCTTCCTGAGGTTTCTTCCACTTTTTTCCCTGTTAAAAGGGTTTTTTGTGGGCAAGTTCTTCCTCACTCGAACCGAGGGTCTAAGGACAGAGGGTGTCACTCCCTGTACAGATTGTGAAGCCCTCCGAGGCAAAATGTATTTTGTGACTTTGGGCTATACAAATAAAATTTGATTTGATTTGTGTGATGTTATGTGGATAGAATAATTAGAATAACATTCATGTATGTTAAAAATGATATTTAGAATTTCACAGAACATTTGGACAAAAAAAAAATATTTTAATGATCAACTCAAACTAACTTGTGCATTCATTATTTTCATTCTCCTCTTTGAGGATTTATCAAAAAGGTGCACATCCTGCACCCTGTTCTCATTCTACCACCAAACTAACTTCTGTTAGTTCTACAAATTTAACACTTTCAATTTCCTGTTTCATCCAAATGCAGACTCGTCGTTACTTTTGGACGTCCACATGAACCACTCTTCATACTGGCACAAATTAGACCCACCGCACTCTTCTTCACAGACGAAACAGGCTGTTTAGTTACTTCTGTAATCAGGGTTTCTGAGGAATCCTGAGGTTAAATTTACCATTTAATACCTTTTTAATACCTTCTAAATATTGTTTTAAAACCTCAACGCAACTTCTTGCCTCTAGTCTTATAGCAAAAACAGTTACAAATATAGCTGCAAGCAGCGATGGGGGTGCCTAGCAGCATAGCAGCATAGCAGGCAATCCTATGCCTGCTCAGGAAGGTGTCATGAGTCCATACACCAAGTTTTGTGTTGATACATCAAGGAATTGCAGAGATATTGGCCCACTTCCTGTTTGGCGATTTGCATTGGCTTTTACGGCAGTAGAGTTTGGAGTTCAGACATGAAACTTCAACCATCAGCCAGCCATGGTCTGAAGACCATATCCATCAAGTTTCATGTAGATTGGACAAAGTGTGTGCCCTCTGTAATCATAAGCGTGTTTTTGGCTAAATTCAAAATGGCCACCAAATGTTTATGCATGTATTACACAGTCCTTTAGCAAATGTACTGGGATGTCTGAGAGTATCAGTCAACACTGGAATTAAGGTTAAAGTCCAAAGCAATATGAAGATATGAGCCAAAATGCAATTTTGCTAATTATAGCGCCCCCCAAAGGTCAAAGGTCACCAAAATTCTTGGGCCTCTCAAAGAAGTCGTATTGAGTCTGTGTTAGAAGTTTGAAGTCAAAACATCAAACTGTCGCCGAGATATGGCTTCACTTCCTGTTTGGCGGCTTCGCCGCTGAAATGGCCGCCAGATTTTTATGCAAACGCACACAGTCCTTTAGCAAATGTACTGGGATGTCTGAGAGTGTCAGTCAACACTGGAATCAAGGTTCAAGTCCAAAGCAATATGAAGATATGAGCAAAAATGCATTTTGGCTACTTTTAGCGCCCCCCAAAGGTCAAAGGTCACCAAAAAACATCAAACGGTTGCCGAGATACGGCCTCACTTCCTGTTTGGCGGCGTCGCCGCTGAGTTTGATTGGTTGCTACGGGCAAACGGAAGTTCTGACAGCTATTCCTAGTTAACAGTCTGGCATCTTAAACCAACTTCAAATGAATTACAATAATCTAGACATAAGAAATGTGAATTAGTACAAGACAAGATCATGTGATCATGATCTGATCACAAGATCATCTGAGTTTATAGTGATACTAGTCCTTACTGCACATCCTTACCTGTACATACATGTTGCTGACTTGACTCTCACACAGAAGGTGTGTGCAACGGCTGGTCAGGGAGGGGTCAACAGCACCTCCACATGCTTGGATAACCTGAGGGAGGAGTTTAGAAACACCACCTTTACCACTGTGTCTCCATCACTGATGCTAAGCACTGTTTCTGTGGAATTCTTTTAGATTTGGTGTGACTGACCCTCTTCCATGTGGCCAGGAGCTGTTTGTCAGCCATGTGTTCTGGATAGTCAGCGATGGCAAACACACAGCCCAGCAGGAAGCCATCCTGTGGAACTGTGAACAGAACAGTATAACAGAACCAAGTTACACAAGTGAATCTGCAAGTCAAGACCTGGACCCGGTTTTCAACCAATTTTCAAAACCAAAATAGAAACAAAGGTTCTAACCACAGACGTCATTATCACATCAGGTCTATGAAATCAGAGGGACTCCATCTTACAGTGACTCAATTTAAAGATGTTTTTTCTTCATTTTGTCCTGACATGGACAAACACAGTTTTAGTGGCTGCATATACTTCACTTACCCACATGAAGACAGGCGAGTCCTTAATCCTGAAGGTTATGCATGGAATTCTGTGGAGCTTTTGTGTTCTTTTACAAATGTAGTACCACCAAAACGTAAATAGCCCCAAACAATGTGTTAGACTAATATAAAACAGTACGGCATGGTGAGACAATAAACTGTGTGTGTACTCACTGTCTTGTCCCGGCTCGTGTCCAAACAGCTGCGAGATGTGAGGAGGCTGCTGGAGCTGAGGCTGCAGCACTGTCTGCTGCTGCTGCTGCTGCTGCTGCTGCTGCTGCTGCTGCTGCTGCTGCTGCTGCTGCAGGGCCTGCTGGTTCTGATGCTGCAGAGCCTGCTGCTGTTGATTCTGCAGGTGCTGATGCTGCTGCATCTGCTGCAAGTGTTGCTGCTGTTGTTGTAGGAAGTGCTGCTGCTGCTGCTGTTGCTGTTGCTGTAAATGCAACTGCTGTTGATTTTGCTGTTGTTGCTGTTGCTGTTGTTGCTGCTGTAACATCTGCATGCGTTGCTGCTGTTGGAACTGCTGTAGCTGTTGCTGCAGTGCCTGCTGCTGCTGCAGCTGCTGTAAACCAGGCCGTAGGAGCTGCTGGGGCCGCAGTTGCTGCTGGGAGAAGGCATGCTGTTTCTGCTGCTGCTGCTGCTGCTGCTGCTGCGAAAACATCTGTTGTTGGTGCATTTGCTGCTGTTGCTGGAGAAACTGTTGCTGCTGTTGGGGCAACTGGGGAAACCCCTGTTGTTGTGCAACCTGTGACTGTTGTTGTTGATGTTGTTGTTGCTGTTGGTGATGTAGCTGCATCATCTGATGCTGCTGCTGGAGGTGCATCATGGGATGCTGTGGTTGCTGTGCTAACTGTTGGTGTTGTTGGTGCTGTTGTTGGGCAGCCTGGTGTGACTGTTGCTGTTGCAGTAATTGTTGCTGCTGCTCTGCTGTGAGGGACTGGCCGACCAGTTTGGACTGATTGAACAGAAGAGGGTTGGTAGTGTTAGGGGTGTGAGCATGGCTCTGATTGGTCTGCTGTTCCAATGGCTTTGTCTGGTTGGCTGTCAGATTCTGGATGATCTGCAACAGAGGAGGACAGAGAAGAAGAAGTTAAGATGAAGAGAAAGCACGGATGTCAGAATTTTCATTCAGTAACATTACAAGCAGTATTAGAGGTTGCCTCACAAACAGGTGAAAGCACCAATGTTAGAAATGTGTGGAGAGAACCACTGGATTTCTTACATGTGCTACGTTGGCAGGTCGATTGGCTGGCTGCATGTCAGAGTTGTTGGTGATGTTGCGGAGGGTTCTAGCAGCTGGGCTCCACCCAGGGATGCCCTCTGGAACGGATACACCTAAAAGCAGAAAGAGATATAACCTCTATCAACAGGACACTTACAAACAAATAACTGTTAGCTTGATGAAACTCCATTTCAAAATAGAGACAAAAACGTGAGAAAAACATGATGAAATTTAGTCGCCAATCAAAATGGTCATCTTAATTCTCACTTTGAAATGTATCGACTGACAGGACGTGTAGAGTCTTTTAAACATCCACCATGAGACTGCTGTGACAACCCACACAATCTATAAGACATGGGATGATACAGAACACACTTGCTGACATTGTTTCCATCATTTTGAGTCAAATTGTTTTGACAAACCGTGCTAGCACTTCTGGTGAGGCCGTGTTTTGAGACACATGCCTCTGGTGTTCCAGGTGTGAATCCTGTTGTTGTTAGCTGATAATGTTATTGAATATTTTAAGTGCAACAAGAATAAGCAGAGGCCTTCATTGACACTATGGCCAATCCAGCGATGCAGTGAAAAAAGTCACACTGTGGTCCACAGTTAGGACTGCTCACAAAGCTGGCAAAGTGCTTGACCTGATTCTCACATGAAACTAGGGCTGGGCGATAAATCGATTTCATCAATTAATTCGAATTCATGATTTAGGACGATGTTCAAAAATGAAAATCGATTTTCACTTTAACTAGAGTAATTACGGTACAGCTCCCCCTCCCCTGCGTGAGACGACGTCTTCTCCTCAGAGACCGGCAAAACGTCAACATGGCAACACATGCTAATAAGAGTGACGAAAAGTTCGTCCCCAAAAAAGGCTCTGTCTCCTCAGTGGTATGGAAGTGGTTCGGTTTTACAGCAGCAGACACCGATCAAACCACTGTCCGCTGTAAAGTTTGTTGGAAGTCAGTGGCAACTAAATACAGCAGCACCTGAAACAAAAGCACGCAGCTGAGTGGGAGCAGCATGTGCCACTGCGAGCTGCACAAGATGACGACAACCTTAAACGCAGGTAACATTAGCGGCTAACATTGGCAAAGATGTGGTGCCCATATACACAATGGAAAAGTCTGGCTTCATACACATTGATGAAGAAAATACACACTGACATATAGAAAACTTGAAGCCAAGTGGTATCCGTCTGGGTCTAGCCTGTAACCCCTACTGAGCTGGGCCCTTGATCAAGGTAATACACATTGGGGGCAGTGTAGACTTGCTAACTGAGCAACCAAGCAACGTCTAGGAAACCACCCCAACCCCATTGTTTAGGTCTTGAACCTTCTTCTCATACATGTGTGTATTCTTACCTTTTGTCTGTCTGGCTCCAACTTCCAGACCTCATGTAAATGTCTACCTTTTGTTACCTATCCCCCTCCTTTCCCCCCTACCCTTTGTTGCCCAATCCCTTCCCTTACCTTCCCCACCTTTTGCTCCATCCCTATTTACATATTGTGTAACCATGGCTGTTTTCTGTATAAAAGTGTTCCTCTTCATTTGCTCCTGGTCAACTCACTGGATCAGATACCCTCTGTGACCGTCAGTTCACCAGTGTGCCGGCATGCTTTTTAATAAACACACCACCACAGCAAACATCTCAACTGGACTCGATGATTTCTTCGACAATTTGGTGCCGTGACCCGGATGGCAACACACTTCCACGGAGACTCCTCTTTGCAGACCAAGAACACACCAGCGACCTGAGAATCCAAATTAAACTAAGAGGTAAGGGGCCCTTTTGAAAACCCAATTCCTGTTGCTGTG
This sequence comes from Argyrosomus regius, assembly GCA_946959425.1. NCBI lineage: Eukaryota > Metazoa > Chordata > Actinopteri > Sciaenidae > Argyrosomus > Argyrosomus regius. The sequence goes on along the minus strand of OX336892.1, from coordinate 991,499 downwards.
TGTTGTTGGAGGTCTGTGAAGCTGGAATCCCAAAGAAGTTGACGCCATCCAATTTTACGTAAGTTTGCTGTGTGGCTACCCTGGTTGATATGTTTTAGGAATGGTTGCATTTTCAAAATCTAAGAATCTGTCTTGATTGAAATTGTTTGCCTTTTCCTGACCTTAGGATCTGACTTGCTCTTCTAATGGTGTAACATTAAGGCCTTGGCTAGAACTACAGAAAATAGGAAAGACCAGATAGTTGAATCTTGTGAAAGACCAAGTATATATGAGTTCTGTGACTCTATTTTTTCTTTGGAAGTTGACGTGTGATTTGTGATTAAAAAATCAGTGATTTAGAACACTGTAGGAAGTCGACGTGTGAATTGTGATTAAAAATCAGTGATTTAGAACACTGTAGAAAGTCGACGTGGGATTTGTGACTAAAGGTCAGTAATTTAGAATACTATAGTCATCCCGGGGGTAGTGTTGGGAACACTAGAAGAGACGCCCAGAGAGTGCCAAGAGAACACTAAAGATAGTGAGGCACTGGAGGCCTGGGGCCTGGTGGAAAAACAGCTGGTGGGAAGAAGTAGGGATGACTGGCTCTCCCAATACTTGGGGATATATTTCATTTCTGTAGGGATCTGATTTACTCTCCTTACGTGAATAGGAATGACTTGTGTCTTCTGAGTAGAATGTTGATTGAAGGATTTAGCAAGTGATTTGAATGTATGAGTAAGTGTTTATGAAAGCGTGTGGAGGGATCATTTGAAAGGACAATGGGAAGTTTTCTTAGTAGAAGGTCTGAGATTGGATTTACCGGTCATGTGAAGTACATGTGTGATAATTGTGGTACCAAGTGTTTTTGTTAAATTTGTTGCAACGTGGGTTAAAATAACTGCAGATGATGGTCTTCTCAAATTTCCCCTAAACGGGTCATTTGACCGGGTCAGATTTGAAAATCTGAAGGAGAGATTATGTTCTCATCCAGATCGAAACAAGCTCTTACATTCTCTCAGATTTGGAGAGATGAAAGCAGGCACCGTAATGCAGAATCTCAAAAAGATTCGCTTACAAATCAAAACAAGAAGTTAATGCACAATAAAAATAAAAAAAATTAAAAAAACACAACGCAGAGTTAAAACAGTGCAATAACTAGAACAAAACATAAAAAAAAACCTTTTAAAAAAAGTCTTCCGGAAGCAACAAAACAAACGATTAAATCAAAAGATTTAATTTGTAGAACTGTTTTGTCATTTTTTGTTGATGTTTGTCATTTCATGTGTGTCTGTCTGTTACCTCTGTGAAAGGGAATGCCTTCTGTTTTAATCTTAGAGGGTTATTTTGATAAAACGACAATCTGAGGTTACAAAAAGAGTATTGTTTATGGGTCAAATTGTAATGTTTTTTGAAGTGTCTCACTACACAGGCAGAGCAAGGAGGATAAATGGCAGAGGAGCACTCAGGAGAAAGAAGTTCAAACCAAGCTGTGGGACTAGAAGTCATTCACACCTTGGACAAAGACACTTTCCTGAAACAAAAGCACTGGGAATTCTTCAATTTGGTGAGAAAATTTCTAAATTGCAATTTGCAACAACCCAGTCAAAGCCAACCCTGTCTATGGCACCTCCAGCAGAAAGGCCAACAAATTTGATCTAGGCTCTTCCTATTAAATTGTAAAAGCAGAGAGAGTTTGTTTTAAAGATAGATTGATTAGTTAATTGATAGGTTAAAGGTATTTCTATATGCCTACTTGCTTGTCATCTAAATTAGTGTACTATCCATTATACACCAGATCTCGCATTTCTAGACAACCCTAGATAACACATCAGCGGTGTTAGCAGCCTTATCCTCTGCAATGCATTCTTTTCTGTTCTTTTAGTCTATAGACTAGACTATGACCAATCTTTCAAACCTTTTGAACATGATACATGAGAAATGTGGGTTTATCTATCTGTTCTCACCCAGAACCATAATTCTACAACTCTTCTTACAGAATTATTGCTTATTTTTCCTATAGATTAGACCCTGTAGAAAGAAGACTTCCATCATGAGTTTAACAGGAATGAGACAGAAAAATATGTTCTAACAGTCTCTTAGCATGCCACACACAAAAACTCTATTCTTAACCCTGCTACAGTGGTACCTACAGAGAATGATGTGATCCCCATAACCTCATGTTATTACATGTTCCTCTAAACCTTACCCTGACACTACAGAATCTTCTCTCACAACTGATTTTGTTTTCTAAAACTGATGGCTCTACTCATAGACAGAATGGAGTGCCATATGCAGGGTATGCAATTTGTGACCATTTTCAATTATTAAAAGCATCGACCCTGCCATCCTCAAGCTCCGCCCAAGTAGCTGAGATATATGCACCAATGAGAACCGATCACCAGCAAAAGGTAAAACTGTTCATATTATAATAGATTCCATATATGCATATATGTATTAGATATGGGCGATATGGACTAAAAATTATTCTGATAATTTCTAGTATTTATCACGGTAACGATAAAAATGACGATGTATAAACACCAATTCAGCCTAATCTTTTTGACTATAAATCTATCACCAAAATAATAATAAAGGCTAGGGGGAGCTGGTCGTGGGCGTGTCTATACCTGCTGACTGTAACCGCTGTGAAACAATCAGGAAATAACTTTTATTTCTCTGATTAATGACAGCTTTTTCGAGGCCGACGCTCGCTCCCTGTTATTGTTACTCTGTCTCTCTACCAAAGCGCTCTCTCTCTCTCTCTCTCTCTCGCTCTCTCTAATCATCGGACACAAATCAAATTAAACTTCTTTGTGTCATTATATTTTGCGGTGTAAACTGCAAGTAGGACACACAGGTAGATTATCAGAGTTTAGTCCATGAATCCACCTGGATAGTCTCTGCTTCAGAGACAGTTCAGGCTGTCTGTGGAGGTTTGACCGACCTGAGTGTCTGATTGGCGGCCGGAGCGTGAGGAAAGAGCTCCTCGCTGCCCGGCGTACCTGCTCCGCTTTCCGTCATGTTTGTCAAAATGTGTGTTGGGCTGCGAGAGTGTTGTGCACATATATACGTCATCAATGAGAATTTATTTTTTATCGTGGGATGACATATTCTTACCCTAGGGAATTTTGATGATATATCGTAAACAATGACATATCGCACATTGCTAATATGTATCCACGTATCTTCAGTGTGATTGTTAACAATATGGGCAAACTGAGGATTATTACATCCTCAGGGACATCCATTAAAAATGGCAAAACACTGTTAGATTGGTGAACTGTTAGGTGCCTGCCAACCACCATCACCTATTGCTGCTGTTAAGTCTGGTGCTAACTTCAAATCCAATGACCCTATCTTTTCAGGCAATGCCTTGGTTGACCATGCAGCCAAGGGAAATGCTAGAATTGTCTTTTCTGTCTAAGTTCTATGCTATACCTGCTAATGACTTTTGCTTCTCCTAATGACGTGGCCTTTTACAGGAGGCTGCTGATGTAAAGGAACAATGGTCTTAGTTTTCTCATGGTCGTGAATATGTAAATAACTTGTGGGTCCACAGTGACGGCCGCATTGTGGCTCCCACACATCTGTACCCGTGGTTAGCTCACATGTCACATAGCTTGTCACATGTGGCTAAAGGGGGGATGTGTCTGATAATGTTGAAAGAGTGGTAGACTGGTGCTCCAGGATTTCCAACCTATGCACAAAAGTAGTGTGAAAAATGTCTAATTTGTCATATAACCCAGGTACAACCGTACAGACAACGGTGTCGACACATCCTTCCCCACGGGAACCTTTTGAAATTATGCAAATTGATTTTATCTATATGAAAAAAATGTGTGATTGATATGACAAAATTCTTGTATGTATTTGTTTTGGTCAAACTGGCATGAAGCCAGGAATCGCAAGAAAACTGACAGTGTTTCCACAGAAAAACGCCTGCTGAAAGACATTGTTCCCAGATTCAACATTCCACAGAGCATCAACTCAGACAGAAGTCTGAAATAGATGATGCTGTTACTTCTGGCCTTAATGTCAATGAGTTCAGCACCCACTCCAATGACTATATCAAGCAACTCAGTGCTATGCATGAAGAATATGGATCTCCATGCCATGGTTGAAGCCATAATGTTTTTGTTCTGCTCTAACCTCTGCTGTTCAGCTGTTCCACAGACAAGTAAAAGCTGTCCAGTCTTCTCCGAGTGAGAAACTGTGCCACTACATCCATCTAGGGGACTGAGTCTGCATCAGAGAGTTCTAAAGGAAGAACGCCTGAAAGCCACGTTGGTACAAAACACCAACACCTCCTGCTGACCACCAACATGGCAGTGGACTGTGAAGACCACTACATCTGGATCCACACATCCATGGAAGAAAACGTCTCCTCCACCAGAGATCGACAAGACCCTTCGTCACACTTTGGGTCTTCCTTCTTCATCCTGTTGGTCTTCACTCTTCATCCTGTGAGTCTTCTTCCTCATCCCCGACAGAGGCATAGGATGTTGGTCACATCCTGGGAAAGATCTCCTCCCCTCAAGGACAACGCAGGCTCAAAAGCCCAGAAGAAGATGTCTGACAACCACAGTCATCAGAGGAGCAGAAGGACAACGCAGGCCCAGAGGCCCAGAAGAAGACGCTGGACAACCACATCAGAGTAGCAGCTGGATTATTCATAAGAAAAAAAAATCCACAACCTCCAGATACCATGAAAGCATGTATTTGGATCCATCCCACACAGTACAGGAAATGGACTGTTACTGATGGCTTTGCCAATTACCCCTGTAACACTTCAAACTTCAACGCCACCTATGGACATTGTACTTGTTCCCTGTCTTTGCACACGGGACAATCATTCTGAAAAAACTCCATGCCGACTGCTCTTATCGCGAGCACACCCCTAACCCTGTTACTATACCAAGAAACTGGTATACCATGGACTGCATAATGAATGGATGTCATATCTGCGACGTCCCCACAGGTTTCTGAAGAGCCGTTGTGAAGGTCATTGTGTTGGCTCTGACCCTTGTCATCTTGACAGCTTTGCCTCTACCATCTTATGATCACTCTAAACATGGGCTAAGACAAAAATCATCGGGGACCTGAAGTGGACTGAACAATAACTGAGTGCTCAAACGAGCAATTCGTAACAACACCTATCTGTTAATCAAAACAGTCATGCTGTTGATTATGTTGAGCCTTAAGCCTTAATTTAACATGAATTAAGTTCTATAAAATACACCCTCAGTACAGTTAAACAGGAAATTTGCTACAGTGACCAAAGTAATTCTTTTACCAAGTTGTAAGCATGTTTCTGTAAAATTGTTTTGCTGTAAGGTGGAGCATCTGAATATGGAGGTTGACATGTTCTGTAGCAAGATTGAAGTAGATTTCTAACCACTGCTGTTTTGGCACATGAGCTTCACTTTACAGCCATAGAGGTTGTCACTTGAGACACACACACACACGCATGCACGCATACACAGGCACACACCAATCGCACACACACGAACACTATCTATATAATTTTGTTACCCTCTTTCCATCTTATGGAGTTATGGTAACCTTAGATCATATAAGAAACTCTTTCTAAGAAGTTTAAGATCTTGCAATTTTTCACCACAAAAGACAACATGAAGACAACAGACAGTAACAATGATGGCTTTACCAAGCCATGCCAGATTAAATTTCCTACTGGCCTCTCAAGGAGAAAATTGTGCTGTCATCAAAACTGAATGCTATACGATCAACAATCTGAATAATACAGCCAAGACAATCTGGTAACCACTGGTTTGTTTGACTTTTAAGGAAAAGTTAGAGACATTGGTTATTTAATTTTTGTAACTGTCCTGCTTGGCTCTGTTGTCCTCATTGTCATAAGCATTTTGATTGTTTGCCTCAAGACTCTTTTAAACCACCTATCACTGAATCAACCACTTGAGTTATTAACACCAGTACAACAACCTGTTCATAAATGGAAGAAAATTTTGAACTTTGTTGTAATTGATTACGACTGAAAAGCAGAATTTTCTCTTGTTTTGTTATTTTGTTTGTTGTTTGTTTTAAGTTTTACATTTTTCTCATTTGTTGTATTCTTTGTTCATTTTAATTTATCTTGATTCAGTGTTCAAAAAAAAAAAAAAAAAAAAAAAAAGTATGGATTGATGAAGAAAATACACACTGACATATAGAAAACTTGAAGCCAAGTGGTATCCGTCTGGGTCTAGCCTGTAACCCCTACTGAGCTGGGCCCTTGATCAAGGTAATACACATTGGGGGCAGTGTAGACTTGCTAACTGAGCAACCAAGCAACGTCTAGGAAACCACCCCAACCCCATTGTTTAGGTCTTGAACCTTCTTCTCATACATGTGTGTATTCTTACCTTTTGTCTGTCTGGCTCCAACTTCCAGACCTCATGTAAATGTCTACCTTTTGTTACCTATCCCCCTCCTTTCCCCCTACCCTTTGTTGCCCAATCCCTTCCCTTACCTTCCCCACCTTTTGCTCCATCCCTATTTACATATTGTGTAACCATGGCTGTTTTCTGTATAAAAGTGTTCCTCTTCATTTGCTCCTGGTCAACTCACTGGATCAGATACCCTCTGTGACCGTCAGTTCACCAGTGTGCCGGCATGCTTTTTAATAAACACACCACCACAGCAAACATCTGAACTGGACTCGATGATTTCTTCGACAACATGCTCCATACAACTGACCCCAAATATGAGCCACCGAGCCGCAAGTATTTCACTGAAGTTGCCCTGCCCCGCTATACAACAGTACACGCGAAAAACGTGAAAAAAAAACACATTGAAAGACATTACAGGAGCACCTCATGTATGATTTTGTTATTGTGATTCATTTTGTCTACAAATGTGTCTTTCTTCAGGGTTACAATAAATTGTTTCAAGAGTCACCTTTATTTTACAAAAAGTGAAGATTGGTGAAAGTTATATTTGCACTTTATTAATCCCAATAGGGAAATTCGTCCTTATTTAATCAAGAGGGACCTTTTATTTATTTTTTTAAGTGAAGATTGGAGAAAGTTAGGTTTGCACTTCAAGCCCAATGGGGAAATTCATAATTTCATAAAATTCATAATTCTTTTTGTGTCAAATAAAAACAAAGCTTATTTCAATGATTTCCTTGTTGTTTCTAGTTTTTAAGAAAAAATAAAAAATCGATTAAAATCGTAAATCGGATGTGTTGTGAAAAAATCAGAGATTTTATTTTTAGGCCATATCGCCCAGCCCTACATGAAACTGTGTCAAAGATACCCTGGTGGTGACGCCTTTCCACCTATCAGATCACTTTTTCATCCAGTTTAATGTCAGAGCAACCCTCTGCTCCTCCATCGATGGTTACGTTCCGCCACAACCTCCGTAACTTATCTCCAACCCACTTCCCCTCTATTGTTGCCTCTGCTCTACCTCCACTTTGAAGGTTAATGATGCCACTGATTCACTCTGCTCCACGCTGAACTCTGGAACTGAACTGGATTGCTGTCTGGACAAAATGTGTCCTCTATCTACTAGGGCTGGACGATTAATCGAATTTTGATCACAATTTCGATTTTGGCTTCTCACGATCATGAAAACACTGTAATCGAAGAAAAACGATTAATGTGCCGCCGTGCGGCGTGTATGCAAATTACTGCGCTGTAAAAGCACAGTGAACGCACCTGTGTCGGCTGTAGCTGCAGCAGTGAGTTTGTGGATCAATTGTGGAACGAGCGATTGACAATATGGCAGAAAAGCAGCCTGAGCCTTTAGTTGAAAAGAAAGGTAGGACAAGTTCGGTCATTAGGAGACATTTTGGCTTCAAATCGTCAGACGTAGAGCAGAAAGAGATTGTTTGCAAAGTTTGTCACGCCGTCGTGTCTGCACCCCGGGGCAACACGACAAATTGGTTTAACCATTTAAGGTTCAGCCATAAAGTGGTCTATGACAAAGTATTGACGGAGCAAAAGACCCAAAAAAGTGCAAGAGCGTCAACTTCAGCCACCGCCACCGCAACACAGTCCTCCATTGAGGACACTCTTTACAATGCCGCTCCATATCCCACCGGCTCCCGGTGACAGCGAGAGATTACGGAGGCGGTTATTGTGGTTATTTATTTTTATTTATTGTTTTTACATTGGTATTGCTATTATTCGATCACTGAAGCCAGAAGAAGCAGGGAGAACAGTCTGTGTATGACTGGGGTATTTATTTTTATTATTATTTATATATATTATTATTATTTTACTTTTTTACTCGTTACTAATTTATTACTGGTTGTTTTTCTAAAAGTTATATTTAAAGTTTAGTTTTGGTGGCGCAATAAACACTTTTTTTGAAATCAATGAATAATCATGTTTATTAATCGTGATTTCAATATCAATCAAAATAATCGTGATTATTATTTTTTCCATAATCGTCCAGCCCTACTATCTACGAGGCCTGCTCGATCCAACCAATCTCACCCGTGGTTGAATACAGGCATGCTACCTCACGTCTGTTGCACTCCTCCAATGAACGACGCCTGGCTCTGCCACCCGTTCACTCAAGGCAATCCAGACTCTTCTCGTTTGTTGTTCCCCGTTGGTGGAATGCGTTACCAGAGCAGGGGCGTCCCTCTCTACCTTTAAAACCTTCTGAAGACCCAGTTCTGCAGAAAGTAGCTCCTTTGGCCTCCTCTAGCACTACCAAAACTGAATCTAAATCTATCCCAAGCCAACAACCAAACTGGTCAACCATCTCCACGGTCAGCCTGAATTATCACAGCTGAGTGTGATCCAGGTGGATTCATGAACTAAACTCTGCGGCTGTGGCTCTGGAGGTAGATCGGATCGTCCACCAATCAGATGATCGCCGGTTTGATCCCCGGCTCCTCCTTGGGTAAAATACTGAACCCCAAATTGCTCCTGAAGGCTGTGCCATCGGTGTGTGAATGTGTATGAATGGTTAGCTCCTCAAACTGATGAGCAGTTGGCACCTTGCATGGCAGCTAATGCCATCAGTGTATGAATGTGTGAGAATGAGATATGTAGTGTAAAAGCACTTTGAGTGGTCAGAAGACTAGAGAGGTGCTATATAAGTACAGTCCATTTACCATTTACTCTACCTGTTGTGTTCTGGCTTGGTTTATTTCATATACAAGCTTCTATGTCTGCAGTCTACACTGCAAAAAAGTGACACCAAGAAGTTTCCTGTGGTTTGTGTTCATGGTTTGGTTTGAGAGACAGAAAGAGAGGGAAAAACTGAAAAAGTTGGTGAATCAGAGAATGAGGTGAACAAGTTATTTTCTCATTGTTTCATAGTGGTTAGGTTCTTGAACACACACCTGACCCCCTCACACAGTACAACCGCAGGGATTCGCCACAATGCTCGACCTGGTCTGAATATGGCATGAACAGAAATATCAGCCAGTGAAATGAGAGTATGCTGCAATACCCGGTGACAGGCGATTAGAGGCCAACCGCTTCATCGTTTTGGACAATTAATAGGTGCAGATAGGAAGTAATTGCTATTGGAGGAAATTGGCTCTGATAGTGGCTAATGACTGCACAGCCACTGGAACCCTGGAGGACAGCACAGAGAACAACAGTCCATGGACACTGAAAGAAACTGTTTGCTGGTACAGACATAGCTGCTTCTGTGTTGGAAAGCCGCACCACCAGCATACCTAGCTAATGGCACCAACATCGTTATTACACAACTCATACAGATATCGGTTGATGATGTCAAATTTGATGCAAATCTGAGCAGATCACTTGCAAATAGGAATGTGGACTATTTGTCTGAATATCTGATTTGCCTTCAGTCAGAACAGAGCCGATAATAATTAATGGTTTCATCATAAGTCTGCCACCAACTGGGAGTCAAATGTGTATTCCGTATTCTTCCCCAATGCTGCTATGGTCTGCCTCTCTATGGAGCCGGATTTTGCTGTTTGAAAGCCATACATTATTAAACACACACAAAATACTCGCTCAGCAGACAATCCCACCACCAACAAGATGCATGTGTGACATGTGGTGACATTCCAACGTTCACACAGCACAGCAAGAGATTCTAAATTAGACAACTAACATATTTTGTTGAACATTAGATGTGTTTTTGGATTTTTATGAACATATTTTAGCCAAAAGATGTATACTCAACACTTTTACAAAATACACTGTTTTATTTCCAAACTATTTCCAGGCCAAGAAAATAGTTTAGAATAGAATAGAATACCTTCGTTGTCATTATGCAATGCATAACGAAATTTAAGTGCCATCTTCAGTGCAGGAAGTAGAAAACATAGAACTTTAAAAGCAGTTTTAAAAACTTTAAAAGCTTTTAAAGTTTTTCTAATTTCCACAAATTTCATGACTGTGAGAACTCTATATGTCTATATGACAACTATATGTCTTTGTATTATTACTTATTTTAATTGAATTCAGTTCAATTTTATTTATATAGCTCCATATCATAACTTCAGTTATCTCATGACACTTTTCATACAGAGCAGGTCTAGACCGTACTCTTTATAATATTATCTACAGAGACTCAACAGTTCCACCATGACTTGGTGACGGTGTGGAGGAAAAACTTCCTTTTATTTTATTTCTTATACCTATATTATCTGTGTATAATAAGTTGTGTGGGAACCTGTTTTAGTAAAACTGAGATGAAGACTTTATATAGAGCATCTCTACAACTTGTCAGATGTCGTGAGTGCACAGCACAAACTAATCTTTAATGTAGGTCTAATGGTGATAAGTAACTATGTAGCCTTATGGAAGAGACTTAAGAACTTTCCTGACATGCTCACCTGTCTGTGCGGTGTGACTGATGGCGGCAGCAGCAGAGCGAGCCTCTGCAGGCATGGCTCCTCCACCGCCAGGTACAGGAGGCACCGTGGCACACAGGTTGATCAGCCCGCTTCCTGTAGATGACACTGGGTCTTTGCTGCCCGGTGGCCCAACCCGCCGTCTGGCTGTGCCGGTTGGAATAGGGGGTGTTGGTGTGGTGACTTCAGCCGGTGTCCAGTTGAGGTTGGTGCCCTCCTTCTCTGTGGAGAAGTCATCATCAGAGTCGTCAAACATGCGCTCACTGCGGCGCTCAGGTTTGCGGGGAGAAGTCGGGGAGACAGAGTTCAGTTTTTTGGGTCCAGGTCGTCTGCGGGGACTGGACTCCTCCCCAGATGAGCCACCACTGGACAGCCGGGATCGCCGGGGGCTGTAGCTTCCATCTGAATGGGAGTGCTGGTCATATGACTCTGCTTCACTCTCCTCCTCTTCCTCAGGCTCCACATATGTGAGTCTGGGATGATAGAGCGCCTCATCCTTCTTGTTTTTGTCTGTAAAAAGAGTGACAGAAGTTCTTGGATTCATATTCCATTGATGTCTATGTTACATTTTATTGCTGTAGATGTTTAAGGTTGAACTAATTTGATCTACTTAATGATGGCTAGTTTAATGTACAGCAATCAATCATATTCTATAAGATCCTCACATGTTTACACTAATTTAGCATTTACAGTTATTATTTAGTTATTTATTAAGTTATTATAAAAATGGTAAATGGACTGTACTTATATAACACCTTCTAGTCTTCCGACCACTCAAAGCGCTTTACAGTACGTATCTCATTCACCCATTCACACACATTCATACACTGATGGCATTAGCTGCCATGCAAGGTGCCAACTGCTCATCAGTTTGAGGAGCTAACCATTCATACACATTCACACACTGATGGCATCGTATCTTGCTCAAGGACACCGACATGCAGACTGGAGGAGTCGAGGATCAATCAGATTAAGGATCGATCAGTGTAATACATGATGATGTCACTGAACTGAAACTGAAGGTGAGGTTTAAGGGCAGCGTCTGCTGACTGGATCAAAGTTCATTTGTTAAACTACCCAGAGCAATGAGGATGAACACAGCAACGTTGTCATAGAGAGTGTTCCAGTAGAGATTATAAATTTTCTGATTATAAAAATTAATAATGATTTTTCTATGAGTTGATTAATTTATTGAATTCTTTTCAGCACTTTGCTTTTCAGAGTTGAGCTACAACAATTGTTTAATGAAATCAACAGAAGATTAAATGGCAATCTGAATGGATAAATTGTCACTTCTCAAACAAAAGTTTTAAGATGTAATGCTTCTACTACATCTATATATATATATATATATATATATATATATATATATATATATATATATATATATATATATATATATATATATATATATCAGCAAAAAGACCAAACACACTATGCAAACTAAAAAGTGAAATGAATGCAGAAATACACCACAAACATCACCTTTAACAGAATCTGTTATCCAGTCTGGGGTGACAATCTTGATGCCAGGGTGTTTCAGGGCACACTCAAACTTGGCCTGGGGGGAAGATTATAACCAAAAGACATTGTATAGACAGATAGAGAGGATAACCATGAGCATGGGGGAAATCGTTAGCAAGAACATGAAACTAGATTAGATTAGACGATTAGATGATACTTTATTCATCCCACAGCGGGGAAATTCTTTTGTTCAGTAGAATTGTGAAGCTTATGCACAGTGCATGCACTTACCCCTTTTGGTTCCTTCACAACTACGTGGGTAACCTTCTTGTTGAGGTTAAGCTGACATTCCCCTCCATAAAAGGTTATGTAAGCCCACAAAGCATTGAGGTCATCTGGAAGCTGTACACACACACACACAATCAAATCAAATTTTATTTGTATAGCCCAAAGTCACAAAACACATTTTGCCTCTGAGGGCTTTACAATCTGTACAGGGAGTGACACCCTCTGTCCTTAGACCCTCGGTCCTGAGCTTAAGATGCTAGACTCGACTAGTTATGTCTTTCAAGAAAGTAGAGGGCCTCACATGGGCCATGTGAGTGTAACTGTATCTCAAGCTGTGTGTGTGTGTAATCCGATTTGTAAATGTGTCAAAATATCTCAGACTCTGTATTCGGAGATTCAGGTTTATATACGATTGTGTAGACAAATGTGGAACATGACAGTATAAAGAATGGACAGAGCCTGAGTGACATCCCCCACCAGCTACAGATAACTAGCTGCATTACTAAGGACTAACTGAAAGCTCTCTGAGAGTCAAGGCAGAGACCAGCCAGAGAACATCAGATTTTCTCCGTAAAATATGACCCAGTTTCACCAAAATCGGTGAGTATGTTAGTTTTCTGTACAGTAATCTATCAGGCCAAGACCCCAGAAACAGTCTGATCCATTAGTAATATGATAGACAGCAAATTCATCAAATTCAGTGCCCCATATTACTACATGTTTTCATTCATCATCTGTATAAATGCTATGCATGCAGACAAATCTCGACACGCATTATCAGATCTCTGCCACGGCAGATGTGAAGCAAAAGTCACGTTTAAAAAGACAGCTAATAGTAAGACGTCTGCATTTCCAACTTTTAGAGAATAATACTATTCAAGTATTGATACCTATGTACGCATTTTAAAATCTCAAAACATTTGGATATCAGAATACAGATTTGGATGTTCTTACTTGACACTTTTACACAGATTAAGATAGAGTTACACAAATCTCCACTCACGTGTTAACAGTTTTGCTTCATCGAGAGCCTTCTTTTTACCAAATGATGTCAACAGTAAAGTGTCTGTCAATCCAGGTCTTCACTGCAGAATTTCAACTGACCTTTCCTGAGTGGATCTACTTCTCAAAGTTCCATGATGATATGTACATGCAGAAACCGTGAAAATTATGAATTTCTTTAAGACAACACATGGAAACACTTACCCTGGGAAGACAAGCTGTCACACCAAAGAATATCTGTCCTGATTCTGGGGAGAATCCAGTAACTCTGAGGTGTTCATGGTTATGGAAAAACACAGCAATTGTGCTATTTACATGAAATTCACACATTCTATACACAGAACAAATTGTTTCTGAGAAAACTTGTTGAGTCACTATCTATTGCTGAATAAGTTGACATTGTGGTGATTAAGTCTATGGCACACTGGTGTGATATTTACATATTTGCAATATTACGGACTGGGTTTCTAAAGCAAACAGAACATTTGCTACTGCTGCAACTTCACATTAAAATCATTTCACTTGTGAAACACAAGTTGACTTATGAAGTAAGGTAATTTTCTGCAATTTTGACAGCAGATCAGTGAAACACTGCAGGGAGTAATGGAAGAGTCAGGAGCAGCCACAGTGAGCTGTTGGATGAAGAGCTACAGGACACTGTACTGCACTCCCCCAACTCATGGTTATGCCTTAAGTGTTAAAGCTGGATGTCTAGTAACAGGAGGGTCCATGGTTCGATTGAACAAGATACTGAACCCCAAATTCAGTCTTCCAATGGCTGTGATGAAGGCGTGTGAATGTGTGTGTATGGGTGAGCATCAGTTAGCAACAGTGGGAGCCATTTGGATAGGAAGCGCTGTACCACTCCTTATGAGCAGCTGGAACCTTCTGCCATCAGTGTGTGAATGTGTGTGTGAATGGATTAATGTAACAAGTGTTACTTTGAGCACTTAGAGTTGTCGGTACAAATCCATTTATGATTCTCAGTGAAGCAACCGACTCCTTTCACTTTCACTGTTCGTAGACTAATGCTATGTGCAGCATCAAATTAGATCACAGCTGCTCATAAGATGATGAAAAAAGGCAAGGCCAGTTACATGGATTAAAGCAAAAAAAAAAAAAAATCTTTTGACTGAAATTTTTTTAGAGCTGCCATATTTGTGAAACATGTTACAGGTTACGTAACTTGACACCTGCTGAAGAAATAACACAATGCACAACTCCACTCATGACCATGTTCTCTAATGCAGCCCTCAGAGCCAGTCCATGCTAGCTAAGCAACTAAACTTTAGTGCAGATGCTCCATGTTTAGATCCCGCCCTGTGTGGGTCATAATAATGACAATGGTCATGAGCACGCACACTGTAAACAATACCATTGGCTGTAGAGTGTGACAATCTGCCAATAAAAATCAGCCATCCATCTCTGGATCTACATTGGTTTCTGGCCTCTGTGAACTCTAAATGACGGAAATCCGTCGTAGAGATGGAGAACTTTAATCCATCCAATTATTTCCCCACTTCTTTATTAAAATGACAAGAGTTTGTTTAGCTGCCCCGAGAACTCTGTGACCTTGCTGTTACCACCAGTGACGTCAAATCAATCAGGACAAAAATCTCAAGGCTTCCCACAGAAATTTTCTGTTAATACCAATATTATTGTTTTTTCAAAACGTGTTTAAATTACACCAATCTGTGGATTTTGTAGTACAAAGCGGAAGGATACGGTAACAGGTCTCCACATCTGACTGAGAGGATCACCCAAGATGGCTGCAAAACATTAAGAAGACAATAGGTTAATTCTGTTATTTAATTCAAAATAAAATGAAAAAGCATCCCCTTCTTAAAACCCAGAGTTTCATGTTTATGATGAGAATTCATCCTGAATTCACAAACAATTTGAACTCAAATTTAAAAGAAGGAAGAAAATGGCCTAGCTACTAAAAAACAGCCTATTAACTACAGAAATGACTAACCCGGGTTAAATGTAAACGTTCTTTACCTTGACAACAGGCAGGTCAAAAACCTCTCTTGACTCGCCCACCTCAGGGTTGTCCCCGTCCTCTGCAATGATGTGAGTGGCGAGAGCATTGTAGGACACCTCCTTCCCTTTCCCTGATTTAAGCAGCTGCACCACCTGAAATATCAGCACACGTTTCAGTCACATTCAAACAACGAAACCAACATGTGTGAACACTGGACAGACATCATCATACAATATAAAATGAACTTACTTTGATAGCACTGAATTGT
Organism: Argyrosomus regius; assembly: GCA_946959425.1. Lineage (NCBI taxonomy): Eukaryota > Metazoa > Chordata > Actinopteri > Sciaenidae > Argyrosomus > Argyrosomus regius. Next base: position 975,695 of record OX336892.1, on the reverse strand, counting down.
AATGTATGAAATAAGGCAAGTGTACCATTCATAACAATATTTGGAAATACTGAAGTCATTATACAGAGCATAATTCTAACTAATAATAACAACACTTTTCTTTAGAGGGTGGTGACAAGTTTCAAACCATCTTTAAGCTGCAAACTGACCATGTAAATGTGTTTATATTCTAGTCTCGCATAGCCACACCTATCACCACACTGCACTGTGCCAGCATACCGTTCTCCAGCTCATTATCATAATCATTTTGGTAAAGGGGGAAAATGTTCTCGTTTGTATTTGTACAAACCAATCACAAACCCAGGATGCACAGACAATGTCCTTACTGTTATGGAATTTTCTATCCTTAGGTTACACGAGGTCACGTGTGGGCCTTGAGGTCGTCAGCAGTACTAATTGTTTGGCTTCTGAACACTTCTTCATTCCTGACCTCACCATTGACCATTGATTCCAGCAATTTCTCCACAACACTTACCAAATAGGGTACGGTCGAACAGTCAAAAAAAATAGCTCCTAAGCCCTTTCCTAACCACTTGTCCTTGACCTCAATGGAAAACGTCACAAGCATCTGAGATACTCCCTGTGAGCTCTGACCGTGTAGTTAAATGCAGGAAATATAAACGTGGACAACCCGGTGAAAAATGTGACTTCATCATCAACGTCACAATTCAAATAATAAATGATTATAATAACCTGTCACAGAGTCAGATGAAGTGTTTGTTACGCTGGTATGGTCGCTCACCCTCCTGTCCACTCATATAGAAACATATTAGCAAGTTATGGCAAAGATATATGATTAATCAGCAACGGTAACTTCATGATGATCTGCAGGACGCTGGATGTCACAGTTACTAACTTACTGTGTGTGAACGCAGCTCCACAGTCAGAACACACTTCATGATCAAAGTTTTACATCACGCCAAAACGTATGTTCATATTCACACGCTCTCTCTGCTGCAGGCTGCATAACAATGTTTAAATACATTAATGTTTTCTGGTTGTGAATGACTGAACACTGCATCGATTTTTTTGTCGCAGCCGGAATTGTGGGGCAGCATTACCTCCTTTCCTTTGCTAAAGGATGGTCCAGTGTATCCTATGCTCTTATCATGGCGGCTACATTAATACTTCCGGGTCATTTCACTCAGTTAGGAAGGTTCCTAAGCTAGAATTACAAGTAATATCCTTATCCTGTGTATAGTTCCCCATCTTAAATCCAATACCATCAAATGAAAAAAAAAAAAAGTCACACAGAAAAAAAAAGATGCCGTTGAAAGTGTTTTTTAGCAGACAATCAAGGCAGGGTAAAACGGAATTATGGATATTTGGATATTTATGATTGACTAACATTTGAAACAGTTCCCACAGAATGGAAAATAAGATTTTGTTTGGTCTGTGTGTTTGGTCTATCACATTACAGCGATGTTGCATGTATTGTTAAAGCCACAGAAGTTAACGCTCCTGTGTTCAGACATCTGCTGACATAAACACGCTCAGAGAGAAGTGCCACCAGGATCACTATTTGGCAGGAAGCAGAGCTCTGTGCCACAGGTCCTCAGCACCAGAGAGGGAAGTGGAGGTGGCACATGCGCAGTAAGGGGCGCTCATTCAGCAAGACGTCCACAGTCACAGGTTGACGCAAAAATAACATCGTACATAATCCAGATCATTTTGGTGTTTCACAGAGCGTGAGAAAAGCACAGTGACTGTACTGAGGTCTACAGAAAGCACGCAAACAAACGTCAGCTTTAACACTAGCTGCCCCTGACAGACGAACCACAGGCTACAAGCTAGCAGCTAACCATCTGTGAACTACGAAACTCAGAGCTAAAGCTAACAGTTCACATCTACACAAACACTAAACATTCACCGTATTATCAACACACTCTCACACAATCACTTCACATGGGATCATGTAGGGAACACCACAACACCAACTTAACGTAAGCTTAAAGGGCAAGCTCAATGTTTTTCGTGTAGCATCAGTCAGTCAGCTAGCTAGTTAGCTTCTCCTCACAGCATCTCATTTAGATTAAACAGTGCTAGCAGGTTAGCATGCTACAAGAAGCTAACGTCCCAGAGCCTCACCTTTTGGTCAATGTCCCCCACCACGTAGAATTTGACATCTTTGAAAAGTTCATCGGACACCTTACTTTCCTTTTCAGACATGACTGTCCATTAATGTCATAAGATTTTATATTTAATAACCCGCCTGAAGCTAATGTAGCAAAGTGTCTGTTCCAGCAGCTGCTGTGGAGCGTACAGTAAACCGGGGACACTCGAGCGCCAAATCGCTGAGCACGCCTTGGACCAAAGCATTCTGAGATACTGAGGGGGGGGGGTCTGTAATGTATTAAAGTTGTTTATTCATTTCTTTGTCTTTTCTAACCTTGTAATCTATTGTATTGCTTAATATTCGTCGCTATAAAAATAATTTGATCAAAAGTAGTAAGATGATAGATTTACAGCGGCGGGAATTTATAAATATTATTATAATGGAAATGTAATGCCCCTGTAATATGAAAGTTGATGTTTTTATCTAAACGTGTAACCCAGAGCAGTGTGACACTTCGACTGGTCTGCTTCAATCTGTTACAATAAACCAGATCAAAAAGTGAAATAATTATTAACTCAACATAAAAAGATTCTTGTATGACAGTCATCAGCTGAATACGCATACAACTGTAGGAGTATTATTAATGTACGCCCAGCAAAAAGGAAATAAGTAATACATTTTTAAAATAGAACATTTAATTGAAAATATTGTAAAGTACGATTTTGTCAGAAGTAATAATAGAAAATGTTGCTTAAATGTTGATGGGATATTTCGCAAAAAGTAGGTCTACATTGTTGAGAAACTTAACTCAGAATAAAGAATAATATCATATAGAAGAAACAGGTGGGGGGCCTGTAGCATATTAATTCACTACACTATATCTTACCACCATTGATAAGGGATCATATGTCATAATTTCCCCTCATGGAAACTAATTATGAAGTTTGCTACAGTGCCTGTGTCTGCAGAACGTCCTTAAAACATGGAGGTTGTAGGTCCAGATCATAGACTGTAAAAAACATGGATGTAGTCTCCATGATGTCACCTGCAGGTTTCACGTTGTGAAGCTCAGTGTAGTGGCTCTGGCCGCTGCCATCTTGGCAATCCTGCCTCCGCTGGCTCCAGCTGATCCGAAAATGTCAACTAGGTGGAGCATAGGTGGAGCTGAGGCAGGGCACACACTGTTAATTAACCATATATTTAAAACTTAATATCATTTGAACAGGTGAGTTTAAAAAAACAACAACAACAAAAAAAACAACCAAACAGGCTCAGTACAGTTTTAATGAACAGGAAAAACTATGGAGACCAACATGTTTACTTCTGCTGTGAATCTGGGAATGTTAACATGGGGGCTTATGGAGACTGATTTGTTTTGCAGCCAGCCTCAAGTAAACATTTGAGGAACTGCAGTTTTTGGCACTTCCACCTTGACTTATCTTATTTACTTACTTACTCATAGATCTATTGAACAAAATAATCTCTATGAATATGTTTCCAGTCCTTTATATTTATTGCAGAAAACTGTAAATAAATAATTAATTAATAATTAATTAATTCAGAACTAATTTCTGAACCATTTTAACAGCACTATTACTTAATAACTTAACTAATTTTCACTACATAGTACAATAACGTGAGTCAAATTTATCTTGAACTTTTGTTCTGTGTTTTGTCTCTTTTCTGCAAATGAATTATAGTCTGAATACAAGTGTAGGGAGATGGAGTAATTGTACAAAAGCCTACAAAAAGAAGAATTATACTTATGAGGTGCTAGATTATTTACACAATATTATCATATGTGTATTATGAAAATGATATCAGTGCTGGTATATTGGGACACCCCTACTCACTTTGATTTATTCCCTAAAATAAGTATGTTTAAATTAAAACACTGCTATTTTCCTGCTTTAGAAACACTGGAAACATTGGAAAATACTCTAGCAGTTAAATTTACAATGGTAATAGAAGAAAGAATAACTGCACCATTTTAGCCAGATCTTGTCTGTACAATAACCAGAATCTAAATCTAACATTCTGTTGTAGAAAGGTATGGTTTCTAGTTCAAAGAATGACATAATATACCAGATATTGATCCAGAGCAAATAGTTAAAAGAGAACATACAATGTAGAGCGAGAGAAATGTCAATCACTGGGAGTATGATAGGAGGGCAGAGGTAGGTGTGTATTCATGGCCATTGGCATTATTTCTGTAACCAATATGATCATTCTTTCTTGAACATCACAACCAGCTGCCCATTTCTGTCACAGCCACATCTGACAGCTTCTGCTTTTCTGCTGAAGGATGTGTAATCCAGATTTTCTAAAATGTCATACCATCCATAATTTATTCCTGCATTAGTTAATTACTTCATTCATTAGGTGTCAAGCCAACTGTCAAGCACGCACACACAGGTAGGTCTGCGTGCTTGCAGACACAGAAACGTTGCACGGTGAATCACAGAGGCGTCAGTGCTAAAAGACCTTGACAAATTGAGCTGCAGCCAGTTGAGAGCAGTAAACGGAGGAGCTGACAGCTACATTAATGATGTAGATGGTCACCTCCTGACCCTGTTGATATGAAATGTAGACGTTACGTTAGTCACACTATGTATCATTATGCACCACATTGATCTTGGTCCTTATACCATCACCCTCAGACACAACCATGGGAGCAGTGATTGGATGAGCCATTTGACAGCTACATTAATGCTGAAGCTAATCACCTGATGAGCATGCACCTATTTGATTTAGACATCTCTCTTTCAGCACGGAACTGACATTGCACATTGATTAAGGAGCGTTTACCCATGTGGTGTTTTCTTCACAGGTACGGGAGAATCTTCAGAAGTCACTTCGTGAATGAGCTGCTGTGATATTTAGAAGAAAAGTAAGTGCATTATCACAACATGTAGTGTACAATAACAATGACATGATAATTCATTAAAGTATATAGATATACATAGATATAGGTATAGATAAACAAGAAGGAATGTGTCACATGGATAACTGTTAATAAATATAATTAATATAACAACTATTTTATTTATTACCACTGTGATATGTATTTATAATACCTTCTCACCTTTATGGGGTGATAGTTTAGGAACCCGTCCTACACACCTTAACCAAGCGGCGACCTCTGTGGCTGTGAAGCAAAGCCAGTGTGGAAGTGCCAAAAGCTGCACTTCCTCAAACGTCCACTTGAGGCTGGTTCAGAATCAGAATCACTTTTATTTATTTGGTGTACAGTGTTCTGTAGCGCCTCCCAGAGGGGAAAAGTTCAAACAGATTGTGTCCAGGGTGTGATGGATCTGCAGAGATGTTTCCTGCCCGTTTCCTGACTCTGGACACATACAAGTCATGGATGGAGGGCAGGCTGACACCGATGATCCTCTCTGCAGTCCTGACTGTCCGTTGGAGTCTGTTTCTGTCCTGTTTGGTGCCTGATCCAAACCAAACAGTGATTGAAGAGCAGAGAACAGACTGAATGATGGCACAGTAGAATTGTGTCAGCAGGTTGAGCTTCCTGAGCTGGTGCAGGAAGTACAACCTCTGCTGGGCCTTTTTGATGATGGTGTCTGTGTTGGTCTCCCACTTCAGGTCCCGGGAGATTGTGGAGCCCAGAAACCTGAGGGTTTCCACAGCAGACACGGTGTTGTTGGTGATGGTGATGGTTTTCAGAGTGTTCAGCTTCAGGTTGTTCTGACTGCACCAGCAGACCAGCTGTTCAACCTTCCATCTGTATGCAGACTTGTCACCGTCCTGAATGAGGCAGATGACCATTGTGTTTTCTGCAAATTTCAGGAGTTTTACAGATGGGTCTTTTGAGGTGCAGTCGTTGGTGTAAAGGGAGAAGAGCAGTGGGAAGAACACACGCCCCTGGTTGAACACCTGTCCACAGACAGAATCCTGGCGTACGTCTCTGCAGTGTCAAGGTGTTTCAGGATGTAGTGCAGTCCCATGTTGATTGCATCATCCGCTGACCTGTTTGCCCAGTAGGCAAACTGCAGGGGGTCCAGCAGGGGGTCTGTGATGTCCTTCAGGTGCGACAACACCAGTCTCTCAAAGGACTTCATGATGTCAGGGCAACATAGTCATTTAGTTACAGGGCGAGTCAGTCCCCATGTTAAAATGTCCAACTTCACAGCAGAAATAAACATGTTTACAGCCTGGTACAAAAAACAGTTTTGGTCTCTATAGCTAATTTCCCCGTTCATGACAACTGTAGAACTGTCAAGATGGCAACAGCCAGAGCCAGCACATTCAGAGCTTCACAACAGCTCTTCAGAAACCTGTGGCCAATGTAACAGGGACTATCCATGTTTTACACAGTCTATGATCCTGACTTTTAGGATTTCTTACCTGTGCTGCTAGTGGTCCTGCATGTCAATAGGTGGAGGACAGTCAGCGGTTCATCACAAGTGAATGAGTTATGAACTGTTTGACCCAAGAGAGGTGTTCTGGTCTCACATTGTTCCATGTGAATATTTTTTAGAGGCCTGAAGATGTAAAACATTCCAGTATTTCACAAAAAAGACCACAGATTTAAGAAAAGTCCAAAACAAACACACTATAAACTTTACTAATAATCTATTAACATTAACCATATCATCTCTTGACTCCTCAGATGTAACTAGCAAACTCCTTGAAGGGTCCTACGTTCAGAAGCTTGAAGTTGAATGCATTTGAACAGATTTGACACTAGTCAAGTGTCAAGTTTTTCCTGCCAAACAAATGAATATCCTGTACATGATGTTTGTATTTTTATTCCCAGCAGTGCAGAGAAAGAAACCTTTTTTACTTATTTGTCTGGATCTTCATCATTCTTAATCTTCATTCCCCGGGCGCTGTGAGTTGATGCCCACCGCTCCAGTGAATCTGGCATCTGTCAATTTGAGTGTGTGACCCTGTGCATGTGCATGTGTGTGTTCCAACAGGTGCCATCCTGGATGGGTTAAATGCGGAGAAGTAATTTCACGTTCAACATGATCATTAAAGTATCTAAAATAAAAAAAATAAAAAAATAAAAAATTAGATGCTTTTTAAAACTAGACACGTATGTGAGTGTGAATGAACGCCATTCATTCATTGCTCAATATATGTCAAACTGTGTTTGTTCTAGTGAATATAGAAATATGAAGTACCTATTGGTATCCATCCATCTATTATCTGTAACTATCCTCATCAGGGTCACGGTGGGGCTGGAGCCTATCCCAGCTGACTTCTCTGGGCGAGAGGCGGGTACACCCTGGATAAATCTCCAGTTCATCACAGGGCACACAGAGACAATTCACACCTACAGCCAATTAAGAGTCACCAATAAGTAATACGTGCATGTCTTTAGACTGTGGGAGGAGTATCTGGGGAGAACGCCACACAGAAAGGCCCCAGCCAAGGTTCCAACCAGGAACCTTATTGCTGTGAGGCGACGGTGCTAACCACTGCTCCACCGTGCCGCTCCCTATTGGTATGTGAATATAAAATACCCTACCATATGTCTGGTAAAATAGTGTATCAGTACTAAATAGCAACAGTATGAATTAATTCTATGCAGAAATATGCTAACTGAATGAAGAAAGTATGAAAATATTTTAGATGCATACATTTTTGTGTTATGTGAATTTGAGGTTCCCAGTAGGTGAAGAAGATAAAAGAAGTGAAGAGTGTGTGAGAGCTATCCTGGCTGAATGGAGGAAAGATGGTTCATCAACAGAAAATCCCAGAGAGGAGCAGATAACCGCCCACACTATTTGATTGACAGATGATCCGTCTAAGTGTGCAGAAACATGTGAAACATTTGTAGATGTAGTGAAATATTCAAAACATCTTTAAAAAAAAACGAGAGGATGTGTGAAGAAAATGGATAGCTCCAACTTGTTGGAGAAGAGTATACACCTCCTCTATGCACTTTCAACGTATTCTCTGTAGATGAAATGTTGTCATCAGGCCATTATGGAGCAGCAGTACATTTTAATACCAGGCTGGTAATTGAAAAAGACAGAATGACCTCTAAGAGCCAGAGTGGAGAGAAAGAATTCAGAGATTGTCTAATGGAAAACGTCCCCAGGGTTTTACAGACAGTGGTACTTACTGCCACCCAGATTCAATCAGCACCATCAGATTAAAGAGAAGGAGCAACACAGTTTTAATTAGGGCATTTTAAGTATGATATTTAGCTGGAATAATAATAGCCTTTGCCTGATCGTTGGTGTGAAGATGACAGAATGCGGTGGGAGAAAAGATAATGGAAAGTAAAAGGACGTGGTCGTTCTGCATCAGGTCAAGGTCACAATAGTGAAATGATTTTCTGCTAAATGTCATCGATTAAAACCGCGTCCTTCATTGTCGTTTAAAAATAACTACAAATCTGTTCATTCCAATTATTACTAATTAAACTAATGTCTTAGTTAATGATGCAATTTGTAGTGAAATACAGCTCACACTTGAAGTTAAACCATTTCACATGTAAGAAATTTCACAAAGGCATAAATGAGCTTTTCACACATTTCACAAGTATGCACATGGACCAACATGGTTTTTATACTGTATGTCAATCAGCATATGATGAGTGAGAAAACGGTAATTTGGCATTTACACAAGGACGTTTTAATACAATAAATTCAAATGACAGACTTAACAAATATACATACACATACACTACTTTCTGTACCTACACACTCAGATCAAAGGTTCTAATGTGTTCAAGGTAAACATGATTTGATGAGAGAGATTTGATCACTTGTACTGCAACGTCAACTCAAAAAGGTGTTTTATTAATTCTTCCTCAACTGTGATGGTGGTAACGTCCACTGATGTGTTGAAGGGCAGCTTCCTTTTTACTCACCTCACTTCTTTTGTTCATTTCCTTTTCAGTGAAGCAGGCCACATGTGTCCAGAAAATCTTGACTTTTCAAAGATTCTGGATTTTTCAATGAGGGAGCTGGAAAGGACTTAATCTGAAGAATTTTAATTTAGTAAGTTTTAACAGAAATAACATTAGAAATATAGAATAGAACAAAAGGTAAATAAAATAAAATTCAAACACACAAATAAGTCTTTTCTGAGATACAGGATGAAAAAAACATTCATGAAGTAATACAAAAATATGGGTTCAGAAAAGAATGATTTCAGATGTGAACCACTTTGGACCACAATGATCTCATATATGAATACATAACCACCGTCCTTTATCAGAGATTACGGGAAATAACTCTGTATCCAAGAAACACAACATTCTAACTTAGCAGATTTCTTTCTTTCCTGAACTTCAGAAACAACAGCATGGTTTGCCTGCTGCTGAGGCCTATGTGTGCTGCATCCTTCTAAGGAGGAAAAAGTTAGAGAGGCCTTTTAAAATTGAAGAAAAGCGACAGAGCAAAACCCTCCTTTGTCAGCCAGCACTGCTGTGAACTCATGCAGGACCAAGAAACGGCCCAGGAAGCCAAGCTCCACTGGAGCTCGGGAGGCCCATCAGTCTGGCCTGCAGGCTGCTTTCACACCGGGTTTATCCACGGCACAATGATCAGGAGGATTAGAGCAGTAACTGATAGCAACATGCTCGCTCATGGCCTTTTGAACGTGCTGACAGAGGCCAGAAGAGAAAGACACAACAGAATGGTGCTGGAGGAGCCGAGAGAGGAGGACTAGAAGTGTGTCCAGGTAGGACTTAAAGTCAGACTGTTCGGGGACTGGGGAGTTTGTGCTTGTCTTCTATCTTCTAATGCTGATAGGAAAATATCTCCATGTGACCTTTTTTTTTTTTTTTTACAGTTGTTATCACACATTTCTGTCACACCTGTCAGTGGGTTACAAAAGTTCTCTTCACTGACATGCAGCTCAGCACAACAAAAGTTCATCTGAGATCTGAAAATACAAAATACACTCATTCTCATTCAATACACTCAAAGACTTGATTCACATCTCAGAACACTGGCAACAGGAACACTCTGTCACTCTGTACACAACAACCTAAACAGATAGCGTTATAATATGTATTACTATTGTCTTTGAATTATTTGGATTGATTTATTCATTCATCATAAACTAAGATTACATTACAACAATAGAAGGGAGCTTTATGCCATAGGCTGTGCTTTGTGTAGTTCACAAAATAAAACTAAACTAATAATAATAATAATAATGATACTGATAATAATAATGATAATAATAATAATAATAATAATGATAATGATAATGATAATAATAATAATAATAATAATAGCAGGACTGCATTTGGACATCTGATCATGTGACTGGTGGTCATAAACTGTCCACCTTCATGAGGAAAATAAAACCAGAACGCTCAGTGTCCCATTTAGAAGTCTGATTTTTTGTTGTTTTATGTTTTGAATGTTCATTTTACGGTTTTGTCATCAAAGATGAGGTCACTGAATGAAAAGTGATCTAGTGCTGTCACATGTCATTTTTTCACATATAAAAGTGGATCTCTGAGTAGAATACATTCAGATCTAAATGGGTTAAGCTGCTAAACTACACAGTGAATGACCTTCAATCTTGTTTCTAATGAAAAAATAATTGCAGAGAGAAACATTTGAACAAACATATGAAGCCTTTTCCTAGCATTGGCGGTCATGCTGTTCCCCTGATATACAGCAGCATCAAACATTTCAAGCTTCTTGTTGACCTGGAAGCAACGAGGTTCCTTGACTGTGACTTTGATACAGCTCATTTCAGTTTCACATCATCATACACAGAAATCTGTGAGAGGATCGTATCATGCCTTTCTGTTTCTCTCCTTAATATTCAAGGAGTGAAACATGCATATGTAGCATAAACTACTGTAGACGCTGGACAGAAACTTAGGCGGTTGTCTTAGAGATCCATCACCAATTGGAAGTCAGAGGTGAACCAGCTTTTTCATTTTCCCCTGCCAGTGTGTGCGATGACTTTGTGTTCTGCACTCATTTCCTTGTCCCTGCGTAAACAGAGTAGACAGAGCGTAATAGGAAGTTTCCCCTAACCTCAGAGCCCCCTCGTCACTCCTCCTACTGAAGGGGTTTTTGTAAAGCGGACAGGAAGCCGATGGTCCCAGCTGACCTCAGCTTTGTGCCCTGACTCATCTCACATCTGGGCACCAACACAATGCAGCAGCATTCAGAGGCTCACAAAGCCTGTCTCTCATCTTCAGGGTGCACGTTCACCAAAGGCTGAGCTGTGGACACGAGATGAGAGATGTTGTCAGTAAGTGTGATGATAAGACGAGCACACAGGGAGCATCATTCCTTAGTGCTCTGATTGGAGATTTATTTCACATATTGAATCAAAATGATATGATCCAAATCATCATCTATGAGATTTACAGAGGGACACCAGAGCCGCACACAGGACGATCTTCTATATTTATATGATGACCAAAACTACAAAATCATTTTTTAATAAAATGACACCTTGACTGACGTCATACCTTGTCAAAATAGAGATATGTTGTTTTAATGAGGTAAGAAAAAATGACCATGTGTGCATCATTTTATTTTATTCTATTTTGTTCTATTTTATTTGAATTTTTTATTTTATTTTATTTGAATTCATTCTATTTTATTTGAGATGACTCGGCATGTCATTCTTTCATACAGGATCCGTCACGATCATTTCAAATAAAAAATGTTCCATACATTGAAGGCTGTTCTGTGACGTTTAGCGCGTTCCGTTCCCGTCAGAGAAGATTAAGAAAAGAAACACAAGAAACAAAAAGCATCACATGAAGTGTGTGAGCTGTACTAACAGCTTCTCTGATTCAAGTGAAATGTGCTTCAAATAAAGAAGCTGTTAATCAAAAGGGCGACTCAGTAATAAAATAATACAATAATATTGGCCTAAACACACACACACACACACACACACACACACACACACACACACACACACACAAAGACAAAAAATGACCCAAACATTCAAATCTCACAATCTCACAATATCACAGGTACTACAGGCCAATTTGCAAGAATGATTTCTATAACATATCTAATATATTTCTGGCCATATATATGTATATATTTAGTAAACCATCCAACCATCTCGGATTCATAAAAACTTCATAAAAACTTTGACACCGTGACAGAAGTCACAAATAGATCTACACCATCCCCGTTTTTTTTGCATATTCAGATTTTAAAACGTGATAAAAGTAGTAAATTATCCCTGTTAATCATTCCAGAGAGAGAGGAAACACTGTGCATGATGAGCAACGTGGGTGTTCAACTGTTATAGAATATTATTGATATTATATGTGATACACTGATCTAAAGCTGCAGAAGTAACATTTAAAGTGATAATAATGATAATAATGATTATGACGGTGGTAGATGAAGTGGTTGTGTTGTATCGGTTGAGGGTTGAATTTTCATTTGAATATTTCAGCCTTTTTCTCTGTGGAGACTTCTTCGGTATGTTTCATATTTTATTTTTTCATATGAAGCCAAAAAAAGGACACAAGAGTGTGAAAAAGGATCCAGCCTCTGAGCTGGATCCTTTTTCTGCAAATGCAAATATTCATTTAAAGTACATGAAGCTTTGCATTTCGCGCCTATGGCGCTCTGTGTGTGTGCGTACGCGTGCGTACGTCAGGTCGCAACTGCGCCCTCATCTCAAAGTCCAGTTTTTAGACATGATTCAGTTTGTAGGTCCTGTGCAATAACCGAATGCTTCGGCTGACATCAGTACTGAGCAGTGTGTGGTGCCCGGCTCCTCCTGCTCTCTCTAGGTTTGCTGCTGTTGTACATTTTGTTTTATTGGAGCAGTGAAAGTTCAATGTGTTCACACATCACGTGTGTAACAGGGAACACATATCTGTTCAGCTGAACAGAGTTAACACAGACTGACAATGGACTCCAAAAACATCACACATCATGCAGACTAAATGACACTGTTAGCACTAAAAAGTTATACATGAATAAATAAGTGGCCTTGGACACATGCTGTTTGTGGTCCTTGAGTCAAGAATAGAGATCTGTTGGCAGACAATGCACACAAGACTGAAACAAATACTTGACTTGATTTTCAATCATTCTAACAGTTCCTGTACAGAGAACAGAGAACCAGCTCAAATAATTCGAACATAATGTGAGCACAGATGATATTTTTCAGTAGCCTCAAAGACTGAGGCTGAGGCAGGAGATTGAAATTCAACTCTCAACTTTATATCACTACCATATAAATCACTGTGTAACACTGTCAGTGTATGACCCTGTACATAACAACAGGTCAGTCTTTTAGAAGTCTAGTTGTTCTGCCCTGTGGTCAGCCCCCCAGGCTATTTTATGTTAGGTTCACCAGTTCAGCAGTCACCCAGTGTCTGTAACACCAAACACATTTTCCACCAGCTTTAATTGTGTGTGTGTGTGTGTGTGTGTGTGTGTGTGTGTGTGTGTGTCTTGGTTGATAAAGCTGTACCACATCATTTCAGCAATTCAGAGCATATGCTGTGTCTGTCTTTGTTTCTAATCTTCACTCCATGTCCACTCTGTTTGACCTCTTATCTCTTCAAAATAATTCAAAATTTAGGTTTTACCTAAATTCACCCATGACCATCAGGTGACAAACTGCCCATATCAGAACAGAGTAGCTGGAAATATGTTTCCATCGTGTGTGCTTTATGTTATTGCTCAAAATTTATGTTAAAACCAACTAAACAATAGAACTGTTTCTGACTCTCTGTAAAAATGAAGTGCATGGATCTTTGTTTGGGGCTGCATGCTCTGAATCTCATGGCCTGTTGCTGACACTTCTTGTTCATGTTCAGCTCCATTCTCTTTAGATGTGTTTACTTCCTGCCCTCATGTTTGTTTCCAGACCACAATGAAACACAAACACTGACAAACTAATGAGGTGTTAGGATGTGCTGCACTGACATATCACATGTCTTATAATAACATCATTTTTCTTTGATTTGGCTGACTGGAGATCAGCCTGTTCTCGCTTCATTCTGTGCCTCGAAATCTTCACTTTCCCTTAACTGACGTCTCACACACTGAGTTGAGTTGATTCATTTGCGCCTCCAGGGAATTCCGGAAACCCTCACATGACGCAAACTCTCCACCTCCATTGGTCCGAGGCACGTGTCCTAGCGGCCCGTAGTACAACGTCACGGCAGCGCCTCGCAGCCAATCAGAAATGAGAACCAAAATCCGTAGTGAAAGTATTTGAGCGGCGTCTTTATGAGGCAGTTTGGAGCTTCTGCAAGCATCAATAATTGTGTGCAGAGAGCCGGAACAATCGAACACAATCCACTGTCTTTAGCTGTTTTTTTTATATTTTAAAGAAAACGTGTGTGTGTGTGAGTCCAGCTGAGAGGAGGAGGCTCCGAGCACAAACTGAAGAATGATTTCTCTTTGTCAAAATCAGAAGAGGCGCCTTTTCACAGCAAAAACAGCCCGAAACTAACCCACAGAGAGGAACTCCTTTTGTTTTGTGTTTATGTTTTTCTGATAAATATAATAATTATTGATAAGAAAGTCCAGACCGCCGCACCACTTTGGAAATATTACTTTATTATAGGCCGGAGTCAGAGGTGCTGAAGGTGATCAGGCTTCATCATTATGGAAGAAAATGCTCGACGAGACCAAGAGCGCCCAGAGGACGAGGACGAAGAGTCCAACCGGGCCATGCTGCCTCTCCTCCAGCCACCTGCCAACCAGCAGTCCCACAGGATCACCAACTTTTACATCGACAACATTTTAAGACCGGACTTCGGACGAAAGAGGAAGGACGGGACTTTGATCCGGGAGGGAGACAGTCTGGGGGTGATCATACGAAGAGAGGAGCTGACACGGAGAAAGTCTTCCAAAGCTGGCAACCCACAGCAAGGTGGAGCAGGGGGTGAGGAGGAGGACACGGGCGCATCCGAGGACCGTCATCAGGACTCTGAGGCCAGGAGGCCTGACCTGATAGCCGGTGATGTGGCTGTGAAAAGCCGAGGGGGCGACGGTGACCGCTGCCGTAGCCCCCAAGCCAGCTCAGCCCCTGCGGCCAAGCCGATCCTGTGGCCTGCGTGGGTTTATTGTACCCGGTACTCAGACCGTCCGTCCTCAGGTTGGTGGATCCTCAGACAAACAAACACACAGAAAGAGGCAAAAAATAAATAAATAAATAAATAAATAAATAACTAAAAGGCCAAAAAAGAAAAAGAAAAAAAGGTTTCACCTTTATCATCATCATCATCATTTTTTTTAAAGAAAAAGAAGAAGCGACTTTTTATTCTCTGAGCTGTACTCCCCTTTAAACAGATCACTTGTGATAATTGACAAACCAATGATTGCATCATCATAACTTTTTATTTTATTATTATTACACATTTATTTTCGGCTTTTCTACTTTCGGTATTTTAAAAATTACACTCAAATCTCACATGAAAAACTTCTCTGAGCATAAAAGAGAAACTCTGTGAGCCTCTGTGAAGTGATGAAGTGATCACATTTAGAAGTAGGATAAAGTGAACGAGAGGAAAAGTGTGATTGAAATGAAAAGCAGACCAAAAAGGATCCAAAGTGGAGTCAAAATTTGGAGAATGAAGTCAAACCAAGTTTAACGCCATTGTTCGTCCGTCTTCTTTGTTGATATTCCATTAGCATATTTTTTTTGACAATGGGGGGTCTAAAAAGTGAGGCCGAGTGTCCACAGGAGAAAGATTCGACGTCAAACAAAACTTTAAAGTTCGTTTTGTCCTCCGCAGAAATTCAAAGTCATTTTTCAACATTTCTCTGAATTTATTGGACTTGAATCTTTTTAATATTCACACGCCTTAAAGCATTTCTTGTCTTACCGCAGCGCGCGCTGTGTGTGTGTGTGTGTGTGTGTGTGTGTTGAACTGTTGTGCTTCATCACAATATTCAGATGTGATATGATTATGAGTAGGCCTATGATTCATTTGGAATAACATGAATTGAATGTCGTGCTGCGGGCTGGACTCAGATTAAAGTGGAGGCACGGTGCACTTGGACTTTTCCTTTGTCAGGATGTAGAAACACGTTCAGCTTCAAATAATGTTGATAAAAATGAAGCAGCAGTCAAACGACTGAATCAAATGTTTCGATGAATCGAATGTGTGGTTGTGAGAGGTGAGAGAGAAGCAGCACACTGAAGGATGATTTATTGTTGAACCGAAACGCTAAAAAGTTTCCATCGAGCTCCAGGCTTGGGCTGTCA
Organism: Argyrosomus regius; assembly: GCA_946959425.1. Taxonomy (NCBI): domain Eukaryota; kingdom Metazoa; phylum Chordata; class Actinopteri; family Sciaenidae; genus Argyrosomus; species Argyrosomus regius. Next base: position 959,476 of record OX336892.1, on the reverse strand, counting down.
ACAAAGGGCCTTTAAAGAGGGCTGCATTAGCAAACACACTCTAACTTTATTTATTCATTGATTTCATTTATTCATTCGTTTTATTATTTCAGATTGTATCAAATGTTTAGAATATGCGGAGAGAGTTCACTTTGTAACACACTACTACATTTAGACTTTACACCAAAACTAAAAAAAACATCTTCCGTCTTTGCTTGTTTGACTTTGAATTCATCATGAATGAAACGTGTAAATATGTCTTTATTCAGTATTATCACAGAAACAAAATGTCCTATTACTTTTTTTCAAAGACTACTTTTTTAAAGAGTTTCTATGGTAACAGGGAGGGAAATAGGCGCCTAATTCCCCCATCCTCCATCATATTCTAACCCCACCCCCATCCGCACCCTCCTCCTCCCATTCTCACTAGTCTGTTCTGGAGAGCTGGAGGACACGAAGCACACACACACACACACACATATATATATATATATATATTGCCAGATTTTTATATATATATATATATATATATAAAAAAGAAAATATATTAGATATATTATAGAAATAATTCTTGCAAATTGGCCTGTAGTACCTGTGATATTGTGATATTGTGAGATTTGAATGTTTGAGTCATTTTTTTTTTTTTTTTTTAGGGCCCAGATCTCGCAAACCAAAGAAGGCGCCGACCCCAAGTAAAGAGGACAAGCGGCCCCGGACGGCCTTCACCGCCGAGCAGCTCCACCGGTTAAAAAATGAATTCCAGGGAAACCGATACCTGACCGAGCAGCGGAGGCAGAGTCTGGCCCAGGAACTAGGCTTGAACGAGTCTCAGATCAAAATCTGGTTTCAGAACAAACGGGCTAAAATCAAGAAAAGTTCCGGGAATAAAAACTCTCTGGCGCTGCACCTGATGGCGCAGGGACTGTACAACCACTCCACGGCCAAGGACGGCAAGTCGGACAGCGACTAGAGGAGCCGCGGGGACGGGATAGAGGGTCCTGATCAATGCAATAAAACCACTTCAGCACCAGCATACATATTTAAAACGAAATAACCAGAGACATGTCCTTTGCGCGCGTGTGTGTGTGTGTGTGTGTGTGCGTGCTACTTGTCCTCAGGGCTGTAGTCATGGTGCTGTACATTTGTAGTGTAGCCCACACCTCCAAACAGAGTCCAGATTGAAACACGGAACACACTCCGTGTCTTCAGGATCCATCAGTGACGTGTGTGACTGTGCCACGTCACGTACTGTCTGATAGAAACGTTTGTTATGTGTTGTTTGAACAGATGAGGCATTCACATCATACACTGATCAAATCTGGGATCATCTGGAGGTGACGTCATTTCATGTTGAGTTTGTATAAAAAAACATCCAGAATATTGTGACGTGTCTGTGACGCAGCAGTAAAACAAGGTCCAAAGAGGCGAACACACAGAACAGCCCGAGATCACGTCACAACAACACACTGACACACGTGAGCTCGACCTGCTCTGCCGTTAATTGTAGACAGATGAAAACATAATTCACATTTTGTCCTGATGAGATGAGATGACTGACATGTGTGACGTCAGGGGTGGACAGCTCTGTCACATGATGAACTTTACTGATTATGAAAACTATGCTGAAATCCAAAGATTTTTCCTGCTGCATTATGTGTTGTTGTCCGTGTTCTGTAAGCTGTTAGGTTTTTTGTCTTCTGTCTGTCTGTAGTGGATGTTTCCCTTCAGGTCTCCAACACGCGCCTCCCCGCGTGGGACTGTACACACGGTTTAAATGTGGAATTAAAGGTCTGCTTCTAGAAGATGTTGGTGAACAGTGTTTAAATGACTCTTCCATGTTAGAAAAGAAGAATTCAAGAATTGTCAGTGAACCCAGAGCTGAACAAAATGATTCGAGTTTATTGTGTGAACAACAGCTTCTGGATTTCTGCATGAAACATTCATTTGTTTTGATTTTTTAAACCTGGAAAAAACTGAATGAATTATTCATTTCTCTTTACTGTTTGAATCACCAGCACATTTGGATTTTTTCCAAACTAAGGCCTTTAAACGGTTCATATCACGCCCCAGAGCAAAGTGATCTTTATTACGGGGCTTCATTCATTCGCAGTATGGACCTGTTACAAGCTGCTGTCAGGAGGCCTCCTTCACGAATGTTCCACGAAACACACACCGTTTGTTAGCTATTAACGAAGACTGTAATACGGCAAGCATGTCGGTGTGTTCCGGTCCAAACGGACTCTGGAATGTTTACATAACTTATTTTTCCTGCAATAAATGTGTGTGTGTGTGTGTGTGTGTGTGTGTGTGTGTGTGTGTGTGTGTGTGTGTGTGTGTGTGTGTGTGTGTGACGGGCCTCTGTCGGCTCTCATTCTCGTTGATCCGAACCAAACGGTGGTCTTACGATGCTGTGAATGTTTTCTGATTTTTTCCGTGTCCTTGCATTAAATCACAAACATGTAAGCTTATGCCTTAAAATGATGTACATATTTACAGCTGTTTTCTATGATGGGATTTTTAAAGATGAAACATGTTGAGTTAAGTTCTCTTTTACATGATCCTACATGTCGGCCTAAAGAAGCTCTATTATAACGGTGTCATGGTGAATAAAAACGAAAAGACAGCAATTCAAATGTGACATGATTTTATTTCATAACCTGAAAAAGAAAGCAGGAAAAATGTTTCAGGAAATAAAAAGAAATTATAAAACACATTTAAAAATCTATATTTATGACTGAATTATTTATGCGGTGAATTAGCTTTGATGAGTGGTTTTATTGACATATCTTGATGAAGATTAGCATAACAATGAAAGCTGCAGAGACAGACACAACATGGAGGACCACTGTAGTCTGCACCATGTTTAAATGCTGCAGCTGTGTTTGAGCCTCAGATATGAAACATCTGGAAAATTACATTAACGTGTCACATTCCAGAAAAGAAACTAGAATTCAGGCTGAAGATATTTGCTTTACTACACAGTCTGTTGTCAAAGTGATGAAGTCATACACATAAATCATGCATATATTTATACTTTCTGAAAGACTTGATTGTTTTAGCTGTGATCAAATGTTAAACATACATGTGATGTCAGGACACAGACTGACTGTGATTAAAGAGTGAATGACGAGCAGGAGCTGTTAAACATATAAATGCCTGTTTACTGCTAAACTATTCATTTAGGTGACAGCTAACACTGTCTGCAGTGACCCTGAACTCATTTTGGATGACTTTTCCTATTTTTCCAAAACCACCTTAGAGGGCTGAAAATCTTTCTCATCTCCTGCTCTGTTTAGGCTCAACACTATGTTGGTGCAATTACAGTGTCATACAAGTATGAAGCGACATTGTGCTTTTTTTACTGTAAATCTGTGAATTTAGTCATGGCCACATTCCTGGGAATTTCTCAACTAGAACTTAGCGCTCTTCATTACAGGATATCACTACGAGGAATTACTGTATATTAATGTGTCATACAAGATGTTTTCTACCCATAAATATGCATAAACCACATTTTCATCTTTGTCAGGGACTGAGATAATTAGCAGTATTTTAGTGGCCACTTCTGTTGGTGCAATCAGGCAGAGTTCAGCAGAGAAATGATTCCACAATAAAAAGAATCAGTTAATAAGAATTATAATGAGCTGTTATCAGCTCATCATTGCTTCTCATGAGACTTCAGTGACAATGTTCAAATAAAAAAACAGAAGATTCAGCAAAACAAATGAGAACAGACTTGTGATAACTGCACACAGTCACTCACTGACACTGACTGTGTTGGAAAAATGTCAGACAGTAAACCAAAATGATTGTTCTATAGGCAGCAGTAAACAAACAATGGGATCTTTGATAAGAAGTTTTCATCTTTTGTCCATATGTATGGACACATGGAAACTAAAACAAACTAACTCAAACTAAAACTGTGAAGTATAATTAGAAGTCAAAACAACTCTGCAGAAATCTCAACTTTACACAAGCCTCTCTGGATCTGTGAACATCTTACCACTGTGGAGAAACAGTGGCAAAAAAAATGAAACAGAGAGGGAAAGAGAAATATGGAGAGCAGAGGGACATTCAGCGAGTTGTCTGTGACCCGTCCATTGGCAGCAGCAGCAGCAGCAGCAGCAGCAGCAGCAGCATTGACCTGGGCTCTGTGAATGGCAGCAGGAGCCCTCATCTACATTTCCTTTCTACGCCCAACGGTCGCTGACTTGATGAGCTGAGCTACTCTTGACTTGGGTGAGGAAGAAGGGGGAAAGCTATGAGCTGGGTTTCTATGCACAGTGTGGGGCTGTCAGTCGAAGGAGGGGGCGGTGATAGTGTGGTGGTGGTGGTGGGTGGTACAATGGCCAGAGAACCTGGATGAAGGTCAAAATGCTTTGGGTGTCCATGCAAAAAGCAGCAGGTGACGACACTACAGCCAAGAAATGATGAGAAATGGACATCTTTTTCCTCTGGTTCCCACTGTGGAGATCAGCGCTCAGTGAGATGCTGTTCACTTGGCTCGTGGCTGTCATATTTTAGATTCTGTTCAAATGAAAAATATTTCCTGAATTTCTTGTTATGGTGGCTTTGATCAAAACCATTTTTGTAACTTGTTAATCATTTTAAAAAGAATGTGCAAAACGGTCATTAGTTTTTAATGACTCAATATAAGAATCATTATGTTTTTATTAATGAGTCTTTTATATCTACAGATGCTGTAGGTCCTCTTCCACAGTCTGCCATGTTGAACCATCATGTTTCTACAGTAGCCCAGAATGGACAAACTAAATGCTGGGTAATTTTTAAAGTATTTCACGGGCACCATATTTCTCTTTCATGCTAGGAAGGAGAGGGTGAGGTGAGGGGGTTATAATCTCCAACTACAACACTAGATGGCACTAAATCTTACAAACTGCTCCTTTAAAAAACATGATCAAACAATTTGACTGAATCCGTTCATCTGGTTGCAGAAAAAACGCAGAACTAGATAGCATGTCTGTGATGGGATGTGCACTCTGGTCTACCACATGTAAGTTGAATGTGTTACATAGTGTCATCTTTGGAAAGTGACAAAAAAAACTGTGAGACGCAGCGCCCCTAATTTCAACAAACGGTAACAAAGTAACAGATCTGACCTTCATCTAAAGACCTTCATTGTTCTACTTCACGTAGAGTGCCTCAGGCCATGCTACCCACTGTGTTTCTACTGAACATTCTGGGATGTGGTGTTCAGTTTGGTTTCCTTTCTGCTGAAAACATTCTGATTTTTAAGATCATAAAATAACATAACACAAAATAATCATGTTGATGTTACACTGACATTTGTATGTCTACATCTATAAAAATACCAATTTATTTCTATGTAATGTTGCTTTAAGTCATATGTACCTCAAATTGTTTCCAAATGAATTTTCTTTCTGCATCTACACTTTGTGTTTATTTGCTATTTTTGAATCTCTTCTAAGATTCTCCACTTATTCATCAGCACTTGAGTTGTGATGAGTTCATCTCATATACTGATCCAACATTCTAGAATAAAATTTCATCCTGAAAGCTTTGAGGCTTCATTTGTAACATGAAAAATGCAGCAACAACATTCAGTTAATGTCAAAACCAACCACCAACATCAGACGAACCCGACTGTCACTGCCTGCACACCACACCAGCACTGTCACTCTGGTGTTGAGGTGTGAGCTGTAACAGTAAAATCAAGCAAAAGGGTCTTATTTGCTCATTGAGACTAGTCCAATCTGTCTATGTTAACATTTCAGCAACAGGCCATGTCAATTTCTGGCTAAAAGCAGATTATCGAGAGGGAAAACATAAAAAAATCTTATTTACCCAAAGTTCATCCATCCTGTTGTCATAAACTTAACCTCTCCACCAGGCAGAGGCAAAGGGCAGACGAGCAAAGAAAAGAAAAGTACATATCACAAAGTATTGATGTCCCCTGTGTTTCCGTCAGACAAAAGATGGCCCATCCAGTCCCCCTTCCCCCCACTGAGTAATTTAGCCATAGTTCTCTAAATGCTTCCTAGTCAAACTTGGAATATGGAATGAAGGGGACGGGGGCTTTGTGGCGGAAATATAATTACGGCTGCTAAAAGCTGGTGAAGGTGGAGAATGGGGGATGACATCAGACCAATTTCACACTCAGGCCTCGGATGGCCAGGCCAAGCCTGGGCCTCGCCGCGCTACACTGATCAAAGCCTGCTGCAGCCGCCCCAAAAGCCAAAAAAAAGAAGGAGACTTAACTATGCTAATCTCCAGGACAAATATATTTTAATCTTGTTAAAATACAAGTTATTGTTGCAGCTCAGTTTGTGCACACATGCAATCATAAGCAGAGCGATATAAGAAGACAAAATCACACTTTGTCTCAAAAGAGTTTCTATTTAACAAGTGAATGCTGAGTCGAACAACAGCTGAAGAATGAGAAAGTAGTCGAACATTTTTCATAACTATGCGCTCACTGAGAACATATCCTGAAGTAACCTAGCTGACCTAGCTGTGCCATATATTCTGCCATATACCAATATTGCTGTCAGCTATGATTGCATATAATTGTAAAATAGTGCTCCATTCTATAATCAATATTCAGATTAGCATTAGTTAATTCTTAAGCATTTCTCAGAAACAGAGCTGCTTTTGGAGTCAGATCATTTTTTATGTCCCAGACCAGTGTTAGTGTTAGATAGTGTTTCCTTCATGTAGTGAGGCTAAAGCAACAGAAGCTAAGCTAAGAAAGCTAAAGAAAGAAAGAAAGAAAAAAAATGCAGGGAACTGAAACATGAGAAGTAGAGTTATTATTATTAGATTTATTAAGTTGTAAACACCCCAACACCCACATTAGTCAACTGTCTGCCAATAGGATAGATGATAGGAGAGAGTAACTCTCTACTTGACACAAATAAAAGCCCAATCATCAATCAGTGCACTACGGGAAGTGAGCATTTAATGGGTGCAAGGGTTGTCAGGGGTGGAAGCTGGGATCCTTGACATTTCCAGACAGGCAGCTACACAATGAGCTTGTATGGGTCCTACTGTGACTTCAATCCCTGGACAGAGGGGAAAGCAAACCAGCAGGGAGGAGGGTACAGACCTCTGCTGCTGGCCCAGAGGAAACATGAAGGTAAAAAAAGTCAAGTTACACTCATGCATGATTTCTTTGGTACCAAACTCTAGATCTGATCTCAGGCTGACACTGCATTAACCAATGAAATAAGATGCTCTTGGTTTACAGTGGCTAGAATCACTGGTCAGGGTATGTCTTTATAAAATGTTCACAAGATTCAGAATCAGAATCAGATTTAGGTTTTCACTTACGGGAAATTTGTCTTGGTGTCAATTGTGCAAAACAAACATTAAGTAAAAATATAAGAGATAAAAAATCAAGTATTAACAAATGTAAACAATATAAATATATATACAGTATGTTTTAAAATAAAAAGAGCTGTACAGTTTGTGCAGGAATGTGCAAGTATTTGCCAGGTAATGTGCAAAAGATCACAATGTACAGAATATTAGAAATGTGTCAATATGACATGTAGGGTCTGTGGTGGAGGGTGAGAGAGTGTCAGAGGAGGTCCCGGGCCTTGTTGATGTGGCCAGAGGCACACGGGAAAAAACTGTGAGGTTCTGGTCCTGATGGGCCGTGTCCTTCTGCCAGAGGGGAGTGATTCAAAGAGTTTGTGTCCAGGCTGGGAAGGGTCAGCCACAATCTTTCCTGCACGCCGCAGGGTCCTGGAGGTGTACAGGTCCTGAAGCAACAGAAGGTTACAGCCAATCACCTTCTCTGCAGACCAAATGACATGCTGCGGTCTGCCCTGTCCTTAGCAGTCCATCTAGAAATTCACTTCAATTCAACTTTATTTATATAGTGCCAAATCATAACTAAAGTCATCTCATGACACTTTCCATACAGAGCAGGTCTAGACCGTACTCTTTATAATATTATTTACAGAGACTAACAGTTTGCCATGAATACTTCTGGTAGAAGATTCACTCTGGTGATACCTCAAGACCATTATGGACCATGTTTTATAGCACACTTACTTAACTGCTATTGCACAGCAATATAAAAAAAAGTATATTAGTAAGTGGACATTCCAGGGGTCAAGCCAAGATAGACCATTAGAAATTGAAATCTTTGATCTGGACCTGGTCCAACATGGTCTAGAATAGAGTAGAGGTTTAACAAATCTGACCAGTGAGTCTCCTTGGTGATCTCGTCCAATACAGTAAAAATGAATCAAATTAATTATTAAAAGTAAGTTTGATTTGAATAAAAGGTTCCATCTGATTTATCAGAATTTCTATTTGAATTCAGTAATATGCAGGCGGTGACAACAAAATGAAGATAGTACTTTGTGATGGAATAGTGAAATAGTCATTTGCTATACTATTTGCTACTAAAAACTACTACTACTTTCAGTCAACACTAAACTCCATATTGTGCATTGTGACAAAATCAAGCTCTTTACTGTCTGTGTAATTCATTAGCATTCAGAAGTATGAGAGGCAAATATAGACAATGAAAGTGATTTATTAGTTATTAGGTTGGGACAGTAACAGCCAATTTTACACCACCACAGCATGCATCCAGTGACACTGTGTCATTAAAAATATAATATACACCAATTTTGGACAAACTCATTGATTTTATGGCTAAATTTGTGCCAGGCCCTTGAACATGTTTGAAACCGGTGGCTCCCCCTATTGAGCAATTTCAGCTCTTACATCTGTGGTTCATCATTTTTATGAAGCATCTTCTGCCAGCTTTGTAATGACTGAACAATTTTTAACAATATATACATACAGGTAGCAATCGGACCTGTGGTTTAGGCAGCTGGTTTGTAAGATGGATGCAGTTGACCTTGCAGGTCTCTTATGGCATGAATGTCAGATGATCATCCACCACCCTGCCCTCCAGACCTGTACAATATAAAGGACAGATAACTTCCTGCATTTACAGTTACCCCTCCTGATTTGTCTGGTGTTATTCTAGATTTATCTACAAATCAGAACCAACAATAAGTTAACAATAAAACGTAGTTTGAATATTAACATTAGCATGTCATTTGTTCAAATCCACATAACCATAACAGCTAACACGACTTCAGATCTATTGTGGTAAAGTTACTGTCAGCCAGTCAGCCAACAGCTTCACTTATATCTACATTTTCATGTGTATGCTGTCAAATTGAATAGTACTTAAGTAGTAAAGACTGAATAGTAGGTGGCATTGTGTTTTTTAATATCTGTGTTTCCCTTCATATGAGTTGTATAGCTCTCATAATTTTTTTTAAACAAGTAAGCTATCCAGAATTTTTAGAAAACGATCTACCTGTATGTTCACTGTGGACTGGCTTTGATTTGTATACGAATGTAAAATTTAATAAACATTTGTCTGTATATTGATGCAATCAATGTTTATTATATAATGTGTCATACATTGTGTGTTTGAGAAGATTAGCTGATTGCCATGACATCAGATAATATATATGATATATGGTGATATATAAAACATGACAAGCTGGCTTATTGAAAGTTTGAACAGCATTGTCTGTCATACGGTGTTGTTCTTATTGCACGAGACTTTGTGTAAATCAACAGGATACTGTGCTGTCATCCACGTACTCAGTGCTGGTGACAGAATGAGGACTGGTCATGAAGAAGTATTTTGAATTGAAATCGCTACATTATGTTTTGTTTGACCATCATCAAAGTCCGCAAACTATTCCTCCTCTTGTCTATCACCTTAAACTGTTTGCAAGCTTGCCTTCTTAATTTGTACTGCATATTACATATTATTAGAAGTGTGACTGAAAGTTAAAACTATCACGTGTTTTAACACCTGAATGTAATTTAAAAATTCTAAAATTGGCACAATCTTTCAGAAAAGCTGCTGTAAATCCAGCCATGTTCAGATGGCATCATAAAACACACAAACAAATAAACAACAACAAATAAAAAGAAAAACAAAGAAGAAGCAGCAGCAGGAATTCTGTGTCACATCATCATTGTCGTATACTCCATACAGCTTTTCCACTCTTTGTTTCTATGACTGTTTTTGTTCTGGTGACAAATGGAGCTTCATGATCAGATCAGGACTCTTGTGTCCTGCGAGCCTCAAAGGTTAACTGTAAATAAACTCTGAATTAGTATTTAGTGAGAGCGCTGCACTCATGAACAGGCTACAATGTAATGCTTGTAGACCATTGTACAAGTTCTTGTTTTTCCAGGTCACCTCACCTCTCCAAGGATTTCAGAAGGAGACTTGGTTAGACAAACAGTGGATCGAGTAAAAGTCACAGAAACTGCTTCATTTCTGTGGAGTGATGTTATCAGACAGCTAGTCACTGCAGCGAAACAGGCAACTGTGCACTATCAAAATATGTCCATATTGTCACAAAATATGTCTATAAGCTGAAGCGCTTGCACTTCCATCTTCATCTTTTTAATATGCGCAATCTGATAAATGATGTCAACTTTCAAAAATGCACTTTTATATAAACCCTTTTTGTGTTCTGTCACATTTGATTCAAAATTTTATTGATTTTTAAAAAAAACTTATTACTGTTGTTACTTGTTACTGTTGTTATTGTGGTTTGTTGTATTGAGTTTTATTGTAAAGCACTTTGTAACTGTGTTCTGAAAAATGCTATTTAAATAAAGTTTATATTATTATTATTATTATTATTATTATTATTGAAAACCTACGCAGCTACAGCTCGTTGTGAACAAAGAGCATCAAAAAAAGATGCTCTCTCCTTACAGGATTAATATCACTATATTTAAAAATGTGAAATAACTAATAAATAAATCTGTGTAAACTACCAAACAACCAAACATATAATTATGGTGTAGAATAAATAATGTTTAGTTCTATCATCAAACTGATTCATCCTTCAGTCGATCAAACATCAGAAAAAAGTGAATCATGCCTGTCATTATTGGCATTATATTCAGTTTATAGATAGTAATAGTGAACAAGCAGCAGATTTGGAGAAGCTGGAAGCAGAAAATAAGACCTTGATGAATTGATTACTTTGATTACACATTTTTGCAGCTCTTTGTAGAATGCAAGCTAACATTTCTATTTTTTATGAGCTTGAAACTCACACTGGAGAAAAGCAGTGCACACACCGCCATTTCTTCATTCATGTGTTTCACAGTTTGTAGGTGTGATTGTGATCAGCAGAAACAGGAACAGCCAGCAGCTGACGACACAATACTGACACGAGTAAGCGTCAATTTCATGCCTCAGACAAAAACAAGCGTGCACAATATGGTTTCAAGATTTTCTCTTTTATTTATTTCAAAAGTTTGTTGATTATTTGTCAAAATAAAAATGGTAAGGCCTCAACACTGGTTTCACCATTGTCCACTGAGAATATAAAACTCTATAACTCCTCGTTTGTGTGGCTGCTCTCTTTACAGTAGTCTGAAATCAAAAAGAGAAAATAGACAAAATATGAGCAAGTCTCCAGATGTATATGACTCCATACATGAAAATGTAACGCTATGCTGCAATGTTGTGTTTAGTTGATTTAACACACAATAGGGATTTAAATCTTATTGTTATACGATCTCTGGATTCATTTATTCAGCTAAATTATCTCCAGTGTTAGAAAATGTCTCCTACTGATTCGACTTGAGGTGAGGGGTGATATGATGTCCTGTGTGAAGGGAGGGGAGGATGAACAGAAAACAAACTGCTGCATCAAATCTGTGATACAGAAGAAGGTGTGGTACCTGAGATTCTGTTGCATAACTCCTCGTGCACATGCTCTACGCCCTGACTGAAAAGAGAGATGATATCATCTTCCAGCTCTTCGACGACGCTTTCACACTGAGAGAAAAACACAAGCACAGAAGAAAGAGTTGGCCTGGGGGAAACAGAGCTGAGGCAGCTTGGCCATGCATACGCAACACACAGTGTCTTTCCACACAATGGTGGATCATGCCGCTTGTAGGGAGATGACTATGCTTCCAATCTGTTTGCCAAACTGTTCAGCCATTTTGACATCTCGATGATCACATTGCTGAGACACAACTCCTCAGATTCTCTGCAAGCTTTTTATTTTCTGAATGGATTTTAGCAGGTAGTCCTGGAGAGAATCGTGATTTTTTTTCTGCTCAAGAATCGATGTGGAAAAGTACAGAGAGCGTCCTTTTGGAATCGAACTCAAGAGCGTTCACAATTATTTCGATTTGCTTTAGCTTTGAAACATTCCAACTTTCAGTTCTGTCTGCAATAAGCACATTTAAGGTGTAAAATACAGCAAACAAATATCCCAGTGACCCTAATAAAGACGATAAAAGGAGCGATCTTAAGGCACAAACACAAATGAAAGCCTCTGAAACTGATTTTTTTCTCTTTTTTTGTCCTCATCCAAACATGATTGTTATTTGTCTGCTTTATTTAAAGAGAAGTTAAAAATAAAGAGACCTGACCACAGTAAAATGAACCACAATGGTGTCAAACTGTCACCTACAGAATAAATACAACATCAAATCTGTATGAAACTGCATGAAACACAGGCTGTACTGAAGTCACTCTGAAAGTTGTAATAGACGAATTCTCTGCTGCTCTGATTATTATATTGATATTATATTATATTATATTATATTATATTATATTATATTATATTATATTATATTACTGGATTATATGTATGTAGAGATTAATTGGAACTATTGAAACTATTAATTGGAAATATTTAGACTGAGTGACAAAACAAAAATGACACACTGAATGTGAACATGAACCAACACTGAATATCAAGACAATGCATTGCTAAGCATTAAAAAAATATATTTAAGAATAGATAGATAGATAGATAGATAGATAGATAGATAGATAGATAGATAGATAGATAGATAGATAGATAGATAGATAGATAGATAGATAGATAGATAGATAGATAGATAGATAGATAGATAGATAGATGCCCTTTTGTACTCACTGCAAATTTCAGGCCGTTGTGTGCCTCGGGTCCATCAAACTGGAAGTTGTTAAAGTCTGGGAAGTCTCCAGTGGCCCCACTGCTCCTGGGAGCAAACCTCATGTACTGTTTCACCTTGGTGTTGGGGTCCATGTGGAGGGCGTAATCGCTCATGCTGTTGCACACCCCATCCAGAAGCTCGCTGAGGTGAGTCTCTGAGCGAGCGAGAGGTACCTGGCCACACAACCAAGAGGGAGAAAAAAAAATGGAGTCCTGGCCTTTAGTCTGGTCTAAATCTTTTCTTCTTAGTTTCCTATACTAACTCAAATGCATGCCTCTGAAAGCTGGAGAAACACATGTAGACCAAGCTGGAAATATGGTTAAATATGGCCTAACCTAAAAATGTTAAAAATACACTTTCAAATCCGAGATGACAACAACACAACACAGATGTGGTGAAAAAAAAGCCTCTGTGATATTGGCAGTTGTTATTAGTTTGAGCTGCTCTGCTGTCAGATTGTTACACCACAGGCTCTGTGTAGGTCAGCAGGATGACCTCTGGTTTCCGCTGTGTTTTCTTCGTCCTCACTAACAAACCTCAACCTCCAACCCTGACTTTTAACCTGCATACGCACCCACCCCACCTCGACATTCAAACTCCACCGTCCTCTTCCTCTCTCCCCTTTGAGGACAAGGCGCTGGTGTCTAGACGGGTCAAGACAGGTGCAGAGCCCTGCTCCCACCATCCCCGGAAGGATATCGGGTGACAAGGGTGACACCCAGGAGGTGAGAGGGTGAGGGTGGGGTTGTGAAAAGGGCAAAATGGGAGAGTTGACTTCCTGAGAAGAGTGGGGTTGGAGAAAATGGTTGAAGGAGGACTCAACAGAAGCCAAGTGCAGGGTAAACAGTTCATCTTCTCAGCCCCTGCACGGTCTCTGCTGCTTTTTTTTGGCCCATTCATCCCCCTCCATCCTCCACTGATCAAAGGGGGCAATCTTCCATGTCTTCTTTGGTCAAAAGGTGGTGGGGGTGGATGGGTACAGAACACAGAGGGGGGGTGGAGGGCATCCTGCAGCATAATTTTGTAATTGACCGTGTTCCCTTCCAGACCATGCCCACTGAATACATCTCTCTCTCTCTCTCTCTCTCTCTCTCTGTCACAAAGTGACAAAGGGGCTCTCGCCATCTGTTTTCCACCAAATCCTTCCTTTGCATTCTCGGTTTCTCTGCCTCTTCCTTCTTCTCCACAGTAAAAATGAAATCGAACCAATCACTAATCCCTCTGTCTTTAAGGTCAACCCCACCTCTTTAACTTATTCATTCAGCAGAAGATCCCTTGAGCTTGACAACACTGTTGTGCTGAGGAGGAAGGAAGTTGGCTGCTAAACAGAATGTGTTACAGCACAGGGCCAAAGGTTGGAGGGTGAGCTCGGAGGGATGTAGGTCACGCAGGCCAATGACGATGAGGTCCACCTATCAATCAAAATCTGCTTGTGATGACTTTGACACCAGCAGCTACATTTCATCCCCTGAATGACGACAATTAGCAGTTATATCGAGTC